>JAGFPH010021154.1:0-13585 GCA_018207615.1 Philaenus spumarius | reverse complement strand
CTAGGTTATTGAAACACACTAACTTTTTTTTAGAATTTTACAAGTAACTTAATCATTTATAATTCAAATTATACACAATGCTTCTACTTAATTTATAATTTCATTCACACTAAAACTAACTTAATCTATATCGGTTAAATACAATGATTTTGTTCTTACTTGCCTTTGTTTTTATAGGCTAATTTTTATGATTAAAATTTGATTTATTTATGTTATACGGTAAGTTAAATTTAATTTAGCTTAAGATTGTTATCTTTTGTGTATTTACTGTGGTTTAATTTACTCATTCAAAATCCCGAAGTTACTTTATTAAGGTATTAATTTTGACTGCTCTAGGCTAGGCTATATAAGTAGGTTGGTAGGTAGGTAGGTCTATCTGAATCTTACATTTCATTGTATTTTTATTTGTTAACCAGGACTCTTTAACTTTGAAATTATTTAGATATATACAAAATGTTACAACTGCCCCGTAAAATTTTAATTTTTTAAGGAAACCTTGTTTTCTTAAATAAATTATTAAATTTTCTACCAGTAACATTTTGTTATTTTTACTGGTGAATTTGTAAACTTTATAACATAATATACAACAAAAAATATTTAGTAACAAAACAAAAACATAGTAACATTTAAATTCAATAATTAAATAACATCTTATAATCTATATACAATATTTCATAACTATCTTACATATTAGGAACAATCTGGAATACTTGTTTATTTATTTTGTTCAAATCTCCTACGGTAATCTCCCCTTACTGACTCTATGCCCTCTATTTAAATTTCAAAACTTTCTACTCCTCTAGTCTCTCCTTCTCATAATATCTCTTTTGCATCTGGTTTAATAGGTCTAATTTATTCATCTCCGTTCTAATCATCTCCTCTGTAATTTGTTTACTTTCATCTGTAGTTATCTCATAATCTTTTATGTCGCCGAGTTGTTCATTTTTATTTATCAATTTATCATAATACCTGTACATTTCTAACACACCATACTCTTCCTGTCCTACTATTTCATTCCTAACACCATTATTACTCTCCTTATTCATCTTAACTACCACTTCCCTATTATCATAATTAATCATTACATTATTTCCTTCAAAGTCCAACTTCATCTTCAATTCATTTATACTGTCCATACCTATAATTATTTCTCGTAACAAATCTGGTACTACTAACAACTGCGTTTCATATGATATATCTTCTAATTTAACTTTTAGCATAATTATACTTTCAATTCGCCGACTTTTCTTGCCTGTTGCTGTTATAACATTTATTCCTATTACTGGTAACTCTTCATATCTACCTAACCTTTCCTTATTTTGTGTAAACCATTCCTTCTGTATGCATGTAGCATTACTTCCTGTATCTATCAAACCTTTTACTTTTATTTCTCCCAACTGTATCTCAATTTCTGGATTATCATTCCTATATTTCTTGTTCGTTTCGGATATATCTCCCTCTCTCTCACATTCAGTTAGAAATTTCTCGTCACATAATACTGTGGTTATTATAATATCATTTATTGGCTTAGGCCTATCATATTTTATATTTTTTATTACATTTTCCTCTATATTATTATTAGTATACTCTTTATCTTTTGATTGTAGCACTGGAATATCCCTTGTTAACTCTATATTTACATTTCCTCTCAGATCTATCTTCTTGTGCGATGTTCCAGTGCTTTTTAGTTTAAAGCCTGGGTCGTCTTACATACTACTTCTTGTTGCTGCTCTGTTTCTGCCCTTATCATGTTTACAGCGTTATTATTTCCTGGTCCTCTAGGTTCTGTACTTCTCTGGAATTGTATCATGTTATGTCCAGGTGGACTGCTTGGTACAAATCTGTTTGGCATGTTTTGAACTCTAGGTCTATATTGCTCTTTGTTGTAATTTTGATTTCCCTGGTATTGTGGTCGATTTTGAAAATTGTTCTCCCTGTACTGTGGTCTAAATGTATTATTCCTATTACTAAATTGCCCAAAACTGTTAAAATTGTTGTTATTGTTTCTGTTTGGTAGCATATTTCTGTCTCTATATTGTGGTCTGAATTTGTTTTCGTTATCAACTGGTCTAAAATTTCGTCTAACTTCTTCATTCTTTCTAATAATCTCGTTCTTTTCTTCTATGTCCTCTTCATTTAAGAAACGTTCCATGTCTCTAATCGAATTAATGTTTTGCACACGTCGAGCATCCCTAATCTTGTCATCGAAATGTCTTGCTATCCTTCGTACTACTTCGTCCTCAGATGGTGTTGGTGTTAAATTTCTCATAATAATGACTTTCTCGATAAAATATTCTGCTCTACTTAATTTTCCTTCCTTCCTATATTTTTCAACTTCCAGTCTATTTCGGATTCCATTCTGCACCTCGTCATTCCAATATTTTTCTACTAATCTTTCCTTAAGTGTTTCGAAATCATCTATCTCATCCCTAACTATCTGCCACCATCTAGCTGCATTCCCTTCCATAGACAAGTCTATTATCTCCCTCACAGTTTGTATCTCCCTATTTTCCCTTATTCTTTTCTCTATATTTTTCTGGATATACCTTTCTATTTGTTTGAGGTATTCAATAGGATTGACTGACTTCCCATCAAACTTAGGTATACTAGTATTGCTTGTATTCTCACAACTAACATATACTATTTGATTGCTAGCTCCTACGCTCTTATTCTTTCTAACTTCTTCTTCGGTTGCATCTAATCTTTCCTTAAATTGGTTTAAATCTTTTCCCCATTCTTTATTTCCATGCTCTAACTTTCGGTCTAAGTTTTCTAAGTGTTGTTTCTGTTCATTCATGTCAGATTTAAGATTTGAAAATTCTAATTTAGCAGTTTCCCTGTTTTCTTCTAATTTATCCTCCAAACTTTTACAATTTTCCCTAACATTCTGTTCTAATTTGTTGTATTTCATGGAAATTTGATTATCAAATTCAATTAATTTAGTCTCTATCTTCTCATCGAATTTTGTTAGCAACTCATCCTTCATTTTGATCATTTGGCTATTATTTTCAGTTAATTTTGCATTTACTTCATCATTCAATTCATTTAATTTAGAATTTAAATCAGTTTTCAAGTCATTTATTTGGTTAGAATTAGCATCAAACTTTATGTTCATTTCATATAGGTTAGAATTTAGATCAGTTTTAAATTCATTCAATTGCTTAGAATTTTCAGAAATTCTAGAATTTAGATCAGTTTTAAATTCATTCAATTGTTTAGAATTTTCAGTTTTAAATTCATTAAATTGTTTAGAATTTTCAGTTTTAAATTCATTAAATTGTTTAGAATTTTCAAAAATTCTAGAATTTAGATCAGTTTTAAATTCGTTCAATTGCTTAGAATTTTCATTAAATTTAGTATCAAACTTTATGTTTATTGCCTTCATCATTTCACTTAGCATTTGGACTACCCTATCATCATTACTACTCCCTTGCTGTGTCATTTCACTATCAGCCGCAATATTTGTATCAACTACCTCTTTTTGAAGCCTAACTTCTTGAATTTCTACAATTTCTACCATCTCCCCTGTAGTTGCATCTACATTTGGTTTAGGCCTAGAAGTTTTAACTTTTGAATCACCCTCTAATTTCTTTTTTGACTCTTTAGTCTGTTCTCTTAAATTGTATGTATTTGATTCTGCCATTTTTGTGAATTTAAATTATTAAATATTAACTATTTAAAATTTCTAACTACTATTAAATATTACTGATTGTTCCTTTACAAATTTTGATTGCCTATTTAACAATTAGCCAGCACGTTGGTCGCCAAATTATAATATGAAATGAATTCTATTATTCTGTGAGAAGCCTCACGTTGGGAAAGCCAAATTTATAATAATTTTTAAATTTTTATTTGAAAAAGCCACACGTTGGGCCGTCAAATTTATAATACAAGTATATATTTTAATACTATACTTTTCCTTTAAAAAAATTGCCCCACTAGTTGTGGAAACCAAAACTTATAATATGATATTAATGAATTTTACTATTCTATTTGTTCCAAACTTCTACAATGACTCACTCTTTATGGTTAACAAATTCGTACTTTATTAAGTTGAAATTACTTTCTCTTTACACAATTATTTTTTAAGTTTGTTAGAGCACTGAAACAATATTATTTTCTTTGGTGTATAGGCTTAATATACTAATGACTATACAAATTTTAATTGGTATTCTCTCTCTCTCTCGGGTTAAAGAGTACCTGGCTAGTTAAATATGCAATCACTTAATATTATACTTAAAACTACTACAAAGAAATATTACAAACTAAATTTACTATTATTAAAAAATGTTCACTATTATATATATATATGCCAAATCGAAGTTAAATTAAATGTTCTCAAGTCTATTAATTTAGAAGATCAAATTTCTGGTACTTTGTTATATGGGTTGGTAAAATTTGGTAGAATATTACCTAGGCTGCAGATTCTATTATGTGCTGATACAAACAGGTTTACTTATTATAGCTCTGATATTTAATTTTAGTTTTCTTCTATTCAGTGTTTAAAGTCTTTAAGTAAATTCAATTCTTCTTATAAATTTGGTTTAATTTACTGCTCATCAAAATGCAACTGTGTTATATGGGTATTCAGAAAAAGGACTGTAAAAAGGAAGCCTATAAATTTAAACAATTACCGCTTCAAGAATCGATACGGCCATTTATAGTTTAACTCCATAACTTCTGTTAGCAGTGTTCATTTGCTTAGCGTGTATGTAGTCACGTTTTATTAAATATAGCGAACTTTACAACTACCGTTATATTTTATGTCCTTGGTATCACTTTTTTAATTGTATTAAATGTTTATTTCACTTTGAATTGTTAATAAAGTCCAAAATATCCATTTTATATTTTCACATTATCGTATTGTATTTCTCACAGCTGTTTTTGAATCCTGCTCCTTTTCATTGGTCACAGTTTAGACAACATTGGCATCACCTTTGCCGTGAATCGAGTTTGTCTCACTTACGCGACTGTATTCTATAGCCCAGTTAAATAAGACCTGGAGGTGGAAATAAATGTTGGAAAGCTGGAAATCATTTTGATCTCTTTATTTTTCATCAAATTGAAGTATCCTAGGTTTGCACCACCCTCCGCTGCGAGCTTCAAAGGAGGGGTCCAAAAAACCCCAATATTTTCGGCCTTTTTTCAGTTTTTTGCTTTTAACTCCTAAAGTAAGCATCTTACAGAAAATTTTACTCTTTCATAAATTAAAGAGCACTAAATTCTGCGTTGATTAGTTACCCACAAAGTTTAATTTGACCGAGAAATATTGTCCAAATCAATTGTCAAAAAATGATGATTTTTACCAACTTTGCTTAAAAAGTTACTATTAAGACTTTTAAACGTCCGTAACGTGGAATTAGCTGTTCTAAATGAAAAATCGTACTGGATAAAAGTTGTAGGACATTTAATTCTGCGTTTAGCAAGTACCTAACATTTCAAATTCGATCAAGTCTACAAATAGAAAATTAAAATTTTCGATCTGCAGTTATACGCGTAGAAATCAGCAAAAAGGTACCTTCCAGTCTCAAATCTACTCTACACTAAATAAGTTTAGAAATTGGTATTCTTAATTAAAAACTCATCAGTAACATTTGTAATATTAACTCTTAATAAAATTTAAGAAAACACTTTTTTAAATTAATGATACATTTAAATTATTGTGAATGAAATATCAAAACAAGAATGTTAAATATTTTAGATTTTTGGGCACTTCTTGTATGTATAGACATAATCCACTGTATTTGCTAAAACTAATAAGAATTATATACAATATACAATTAAGTCAAAAATAAAGATATTAATACAGTTTTTGGCATTTAGAAGTGGAAGGCCCATAAACAGATTCATCAGGCATTGGTTCTTCTGTGGTATACTCACTGCCAACCTCTAATTCTTTTTATGTAATGTGTTCCTCTGTAACAAAAAAATAAAGTCGAGTTTAACTTTAAATTTAGAATATGACTTTGAATTTGAATCAGACTTTGCATTTGATTTTGAATTTGAATCAGAATTTGAATTTTTTTTTAGTCAGATTAAATAGTAGGGAACTTGAATCAGTGAATGAAAGTTGAAATACGTGAATCTGTAAACGTCTAAGTACAGTCAATGAAAATTTTTAACTAAAAAACATAGTAATACAAGCAATGTTATAAAGACAGAGTGTAAATGTAATAGGTACCTGATTCATCCAAATCCTCAACGAGCAGTTCCAAGCCATGTTCACTGATAAGGGTTGATGCTTCATCATCGGAAGCATTTGAGCTGGACTGCCCTTTGCACTCGTAGCATATGTAGGAGCATTTCAACCCTACTTTCCGGCAGCTGCATCCTCTTCGGCACCCCATTGCACACTTGCATGATACACTCTGCACAACCGCTGCTGGAGCTGGTTCTTTTGTTGTTGTTCTGGGGGAGCAAGCCTTTTCCAGTCATCTTCCATCCACACTGGAGGGGGTCTTTCTCCCGTCCCAGCCACATCTGGACCTGGTGGTATGTCCTTAGAGAGTGTTCGCGAGCAGCAGCCTGAGTTGGTGTTAGGGATACCAGGTTCATTGTGCTCTTGGAAATTGTTTTGATGAAGTGGTCGTACCTTATGGTATTGAGTGAAGCCTGGCTGTGTTTATCTCCATAAACAGCTTCGAGGAATCTCTGACTAACTAAATCTATCTCATCTGGGGTGGCACAGTCGCTGTTAAATATAGTCACAGCCTCTTGCAACAGTGGGTTTTTCTCCAGAGTCTTGACAAATTTGATTTTTCCCTGCCGGAAAAATGCTGGAGTTGTATCACAACCGCTGAAGGAATGCAAAAAGAGGATGTTGGTTTTGGCAGCATCAGAAAACTTTAATTTAGTGGGAGAGTATAAAGTGTTCTCACACGCACCCTTTCCAGGCTTCATCAATACGATATTGCTGTAGTTTGGTGCAATAGCGGTGAGGAGGATGAGGAGATCCGTGTCCTCTAAAACAATCGCAACGTATGATGACGTCTCTGCCATGCCTACATCAGTCGTGACAATGTTTCGGTCAGCATCTTCCACTGACCAGAAACCCTTCATCCTCCAGCTTCGCACGAAGCATAGAAATGAGGCGATGCTTGTTGTGGTCATTAAATAAAAACTGCTCTTTTGACATAGTAGCTGTCATAGTTTCATCGAATTCTACATTGGATGCGGACAACTTAAATTTTCCCGTCGAAGGCTCTCAGCTGTTTTCGTGCTCCTCATGGATGCGTCTTCTGGATACCCATCAAACACGAAGGTGGTGCCTGGTTTTCCGTAATATTTTTTCACGTAATCAACATATCTCGTTAGGATATGTGAAACCTTTCTTTACTCTGCCATCGGTGCAGAAGAAATTCACCATCAATGACATACACAGGGTCATTTCACTGGTGAAAGGGTCAAATAAGTAATAAAAAACAGATTTACGTGTTTTTCGCATTCCTATGTCATCAAAAATTTAAAGTGGGTAAGGTGCCAGCTCAAATTCAAAGTATTTCTTGAGATCTTCGTCAGACTTCTTGAAAAATGAAATGCGTCTGAAAATAGTATCAGAGCTGACCGGTATATCCTCGTCATGAATCCTGACTTTGGAAGTAGCACACTTAAAGGGTGACACTCGTTTCTTCCTTTGAAACTTCACATCCTTGAAATTGCTGCCTATTATATTTTCCATACCTTGGATCCCAATCTCATAAACTTGATGACAATTTACCTTTTCGTCCCCTACTACTACAGTGCTGATTGACATGATGCTTTCTCCAACTGGAAAAGGATTATGTTCTGAAAACCAGCCTAAAAACTTCATGACATCTGTTTCATCTTGTCGAATTCTAGAAAATCTGGCATCAACGTGTTGCTCTGTTGTGGAGAAGGTAACGCCACAAAATTGTTCTATTTGCAGAGACACTTCCATTATTGCAGGCATAGACGAAATCCACTTCATGAGATCGCTATCTGTCATGCCTCTTCCACCACTCAACCCACCTTGACTTTTGATAGATCGCATTAAAGTTTGCTCAATGGTCATGTCTGACCATATACCAGACCACGATTTTTCAGATCTTCGTACTATAAAAAAGCCTTTGACCATAAAACTATTATAGTCCTCAGTAGGAAGTTTGGATTTAAGGTCAGCCATGTCCTGCAAATACAGTTGGCACGATTTAGCATACAGAAAATATCCACTAGCGTGAAAGAATGGCAACATTTGCTGTACACTTCGTAGATGGCCGTTCCATCACCTACTCTTTCAGCATGTATGAAGCATTTCATTATTGTTACCATACGGAAATATTGGACTCAAAGTTTGGCTTTATACACACCACATATACAACACAGCCACGCACGTCTGTGCAGATTTGACACTGACTGTCCTTTTTTTACTATTTGACTGAGACTGAAGTTGGTTGGAGGCGGGCTTTCCTGCGCAAGCACAGCCCGCTCGCCATTCTAAATGCGTTGTACTATTATAGGAGATAACAGGATCCCTTCTTACTACAGTATACCACAGAAGAACCAATGTCGGTCGACTCTATATTTTTTATGAACCTTCCACTTCAAAAACTTTATTGATGACTTTATTTTTGACTTAATTGTATATAAATATTATTTCTTATTATTATTTGCAAATACAAAATGCAATAATACATATCAAAAAATTCCAAACTTATACATTCCTGTTTCGATATTTCATTGACAATATATTTAAATGTATCATTAATTTAAATTAGTTTTTTCTTACATATTCTCAAAAATTATTATTATAAATTTTACTGATAAATTTTTAATTAAGAATACCAATTTCTAAACTTAATAAATTAGTGGGGAGTAGATTTGTGACTGGAATGTACCTTTTGGCGGACTGCTACGCGTATAACTGCAGATCGAAAAATTTAATTTTCTATCTGTAAACTTGATCGAATTTGAAATGTTAGGTACTTGCTGAACGCAGAATTAAATGTCCTACAACTTTTATTCAGTACGTCTTTTCATTTAGAACAGCCGATTCCACGTTACGGACGTTTAAAAGTCTTAATAGTAACTTTTTAAGCAAAGTTGGTAAAAATCATCATTTTTTGACCATTGATTTGGACAATATTTCTCGGTCAAATTAAACTTTGTGGGTAACTAATCAACGCAAAATTTAGTGCTCTTTAATTTATGAAAGAGTAAAATTTTCTGTAAGATGCTTACTTTAGGAGTTAAAAGCAAAAAACTGAAAAAAGGCCGAAAATATTGGGGTTTTTTAGACCCCTCCTTTGAAGCTCGCAGCGGGGGGTGGTGCAAACCTAGGATACTTCAATTTTATGTCAAATAAAGCGATCAAAATGATTTCCAGCTTTCCAACATTTATTTCTAGAAATGGCTCCAAAATGGTCTTATTTAACTGGCCTACTAGGTTATTGAAACACACTAACTTTTTTTTAGAATTTTACAAGTAACTTAATCATTTATAATTCAAATTATACACAATGCTTCTACTTAATTTATAATTTCATTCACACTAAAACTAACTTAATCTATATCGGTTAAATACAATGATTTTGTTCTTACTTGCCTTTGTTTTTATAGGCTAATTTTTATGATTAAAATTTGATTTATTTATGTTATACGGTAAGTTAAATTTAATTTAGCTTAAGATTGTTATCTTTTGTGTATTTACTGTGGTTTAATTTACTCATTCAAAATCCCGAAGTTACTTTATTAAGGTATTAATTTTGACTGCTCTAGGCTAGGCTATATAAGTAGGTTGGTAGGTAGGTAGGTCTATCTGAATCTTACATTTCATTGTATTTTTATTTGTTAACCAGGACTCTTTAACTTTGAAATTATTTAGATATATACAAAATGTTACAACTGCCCCGTAAAATTTTAATTTTTTAAGGAAACCTTGTTTTCTTAAATAAATTATTAAATTTTCTACCAGTAACATTTTGTTATTTTTACTGGTGAATTTGTAAACTTTATAACATAATATACAACAAAAAATATTTAGTAACAAAACAAAAACATAGTAACATTTAAATTCAATAATTAAATAACATCTTATAATCTATATACAATATTTCATAACTATCTTACATATTAGGAACAATCTGGAATACTTGTTTATTTATTTTGTTCAAATCTCCTACGGTAATCTCCCCTTACTGACTCTATGCCCTCTATTTAAATTTCAAAACTTTCTACTCCTCTAGTCTCTCCTTCTCATAATATCTCTTTTGCATCTGGTTTAATAGGTCTAATTTATTCATCTCCGTTCTAATCATCTCCTCTGTAATTTGTTTACTTTCATCTGTAGTTATCTCATAATCTTTTATGTCGCCGAGT
This sequence comes from Philaenus spumarius, assembly GCA_018207615.1. Classification (NCBI taxonomy): domain Eukaryota; kingdom Metazoa; phylum Arthropoda; class Insecta; order Hemiptera; family Aphrophoridae; genus Philaenus; species Philaenus spumarius. The sequence goes on along the minus strand of JAGFPH010021154.1, from coordinate 3,250 downwards.
TGTTCATTTTTATTTATCAATTTATCATAATACCTGTACATTTCTAACACACCATACTCTTCCTGTCCTACTATTTCATTCCTAACACCATTATTACTCTCCTTATTCATCTTAACTACCACTTCCCTATTATCATAATTAATCATTACATTATTTCCTTCAAAGTCCAACTTCATCTTCAATTCATTTATACTGTCCATACCTATAATTATTTCTCGTAACAAATCTGGTACTACTAACAACTGCGTTTCATATGATATATCTTCTAATTTAACTTTTAGCATAATTATACTTTCAATTCGCCGACTTTTCTTGCCTGTTGCTGTTATAACATTTATTCCTATTACTGGTAACTCTTCATATCTACCTAACCTTTCCTTATTTTGTGTAAACCATTCCTTCTGTATGCATGTAGCATTACTTCCTGTATCTATCAAACCTTTTACTTTTATTTCTCCCAACTGTATCTCAATTTCTGGATTATCATTCCTATATTTCTTGTTCGTTTCGGATATATCTCCCTCTCTCTCACATTCAGTTAGAAATTTCTCGTCACATAATACTGTGGTTATTATAATATCATTTATTGGCTTAGGCCTATCATATTTTATATTTTTTATTACATTTTCCTCTATATTATTATTAGTATACTCTTTATCTTTTGATTGTAGCACTGGAATATCCCTTGTTAACTCTATATTTACATTTCCTCTCAGATCTATCTTCTTGTGCGATGTTCCAGTGCTTTTTAGTTTAAAGCCTGGGTCGTCTTACATACTACTTCTTGTTGCTGCTCTGTTTCTGCCCTTATCATGTTTACAGCGTTATTATTTCCTGGTCCTCTAGGTTCTGTACTTCTCTGGAATTGTATCATGTTATGTCCAGGTGGACTGCTTGGTACAAATCTGTTTGGCATGTTTTGAACTCTAGGTCTATATTGCTCTTTGTTGTAATTTTGATTTCCCTGGTATTGTGGTCGATTTTGAAAATTGTTCTCCCTGTACTGTGGTCTAAATGTATTATTCCTATTACTAAATTGCCCAAAACTGTTAAAATTGTTGTTATTGTTTCTGTTTGGTAGCATATTTCTGTCTCTATATTGTGGTCTGAATTTGTTTTCGTTATCAACTGGTCTAAAATTTCGTCTAACTTCTTCATTCTTTCTAATAATCTCGTTCTTTTCTTCTATGTCCTCTTCATTTAAGAAACGTTCCATGTCTCTAATCGAATTAATGTTTTGCACACGTCGAGCATCCCTAATCTTGTCATCGAAATGTCTTGCTATCCTTCGTACTACTTCGTCCTCAGATGGTGTTGGTGTTAAATTTCTCATAATAATGACTTTCTCGATAAAATATTCTGCTCTACTTAATTTTCCTTCCTTCCTATATTTTTCAACTTCCAGTCTATTTCGGATTCCATTCTGCACCTCGTCATTCCAATATTTTTCTACTAATCTTTCCTTAAGTGTTTCGAAATCATCTATCTCATCCCTAACTATCTGCCACCATCTAGCTGCATTCCCTTCCATAGACAAGTCTATTATCTCCCTCACAGTTTGTATCTCCCTATTTTCCCTTATTCTTTTCTCTATATTTTTCTGGATATACCTTTCTATTTGTTTGAGGTATTCAATAGGATTGACTGACTTCCCATCAAACTTAGGTATACTAGTATTGCTTGTATTCTCACAACTAACATATACTATTTGATTGCTAGCTCCTACGCTCTTATTCTTTCTAACTTCTTCTTCGGTTGCATCTAATCTTTCCTTAAATTGGTTTAAATCTTTTCCCCATTCTTTATTTCCATGCTCTAACTTTCGGTCTAAGTTTTCTAAGTGTTGTTTCTGTTCATTCATGTCAGATTTAAGATTTGAAAATTCTAATTTAGCAGTTTCCCTGTTTTCTTCTAATTTATCCTCCAAACTTTTACAATTTTCCCTAACATTCTGTTCTAATTTGTTGTATTTCATGGAAATTTGATTATCAAATTCAATTAATTTAGTCTCTATCTTCTCATCGAATTTTGTTAGCAACTCATCCTTCATTTTGATCATTTGGCTATTATTTTCAGTTAATTTTGCATTTACTTCATCATTCAATTCATTTAATTTAGAATTTAAATCAGTTTTCAAGTCATTTATTTGGTTAGAATTAGCATCAAACTTTATGTTCATTTCATATAGGTTAGAATTTAGATCAGTTTTAAATTCATTCAATTGCTTAGAATTTTCAGAAATTCTAGAATTTAGATCAGTTTTAAATTCATTCAATTGTTTAGAATTTTCAGTTTTAAATTCATTAAATTGTTTAGAATTTTCAGTTTTAAATTCATTAAATTGTTTAGAATTTTCAAAAATTCTAGAATTTAGATCAGTTTTAAATTCGTTCAATTGCTTAGAATTTTCATTAAATTTAGTATCAAACTTTATGTTTATTGCCTTCATCATTTCACTTAGCATTTGGACTACCCTATCATCATTACTACTCCCTTGCTGTGTCATTTCACTATCAGCCGCAATATTTGTATCAACTACCTCTTTTTGAAGCCTAACTTCTTGAATTTCTACAATTTCTACCATCTCCCCTGTAGTTGCATCTACATTTGGTTTAGGCCTAGAAGTTTTAACTTTTGAATCACCCTCTAATTTCTTTTTTGACTCTTTAGTCTGTTCTCTTAAATTGTATGTATTTGATTCTGCCATTTTTGTGAATTTAAATTATTAAATATTAACTATTTAAAATTTCTAACTACTATTAAATATTACTGATTGTTCCTTTACAAATTTTGATTGCCTATTTAACAATTAGCCAGCACGTTGGTCGCCAAATTATAATATGAAATGAATTCTATTATTCTGTGAGAAGCCTCACGTTGGGAAAGCCAAATTTATAATAATTTTTAAATTTTTATTTGAAAAAGCCACACGTTGGGCCGTCAAATTTATAATACAAGTATATATTTTAATACTATACTTTTCCTTTAAAAAAATTGCCCCACTAGTTGTGGAAACCAAAACTTATAATATGATATTAATGAATTTTACTATTCTATTTGTTCCAAACTTCTACAATGACTCACTCTTTATGGTTAACAAATTCGTACTTTATTAAGTTGAAATTACTTTCTCTTTACACAATTATTTTTTAAGTTTGTTAGAGCACTGAAACAATATTATTTTCTTTGGTGTATAGGCTTAATATACTAATGACTATACAAATTTTAATTGGTATTCTCTCTCTCTCTC
>JAGFPH010021152.1:0-13586 GCA_018207615.1 Philaenus spumarius | reverse complement strand
GTAGTATCTAAACATATAAAATATTTTATTAAACTTTTTAATTTATGGTTTTTAAATATAATTAGCCTACCAGAACAGCCTAATTAATTGCTTGATCTTGAATACATTTAACTGGTGATGCTAAAAATAGTTTATAAGAACCAAAATATTAACTTGAAGATTTTTTGTTCCAGATCGAGTTGTGTTTATTTGGAGCACCAAAGATTACGCTAGTAAAGATCACAAGTTTCTTCGGTACAATATTGATTTTGATCATGCGACTTTGGTTTCATGGAGTCCAGATTCAAAGGCATTCATTGTCAACAAAGCATCGGATAACACTATGGAAGTGTACAAAGTAGCAAGAAAAGCTGACGGTTGGGTTTCAAATGTGACAAAATCAATAACTTTTCCCAGGGTAATAACTTGTTATTTCACTAAGTATTACTAGAGCATATCTCAGACATTTGGCATTTAAATTAACAGGTCATTTGAAATATATAAAAGAAAATTTATTGTGAATTTAAAAAATGTTTTTTTAGTAAACAGATACAAAAGATAAAAAATGTGCAGAAATTACTTTTTGTCACTACATTAGGCAATCGGTGCGATCGTAGATTTTAATACGGTATTTTCTTCTTATACACAAATTTTGTTTTTCTTCAATGACGCACTAACTTATAAGTTTGTAAGTAACTGCAATTTTTTAAATTATTTGCAAATTTAATATTTGTCTTGATCTAATGATAATCCTAATGAAAGTGGAAATAATGTATGCATTTAAGTGCTATACATAAACAAAAAGAACTAAACAACAATTTGTATCCCTGAAAAATCTAATTTAAAATAAACGGTATCAGTTAACTGACACAAACTTTCTCCCAACTTACTGTAGTCAAAATAATATTGTTTTTAATCATTTTATTTACTACTTTTTAGAACAAAACAAAAAAATAATATTCTACCTTCGTCAATCGTATAAAAAAGTTATTGTCCCAGGCAGGATTCGATCGCGCGACCTTTGAATTACTGGCCGTCCTCGCTACCGTTGTGCTACCCCGTGCGGCCGTTGCCGTGATGCTAGACTGACAACATAAACTTGTTTATTTTTTAACATTTCCCCATAATTATGAAACGCCGAAGTTTTGATAAAAGCGGGTGGTGTCATTTTGTTTGGCATCTTAAGCACTATAAATACTGAAAATTTGATCAAAATCGTTAGAGCCGTTTTTGAGAAATTTGCATTTTTGTCGTTTTTTATTGGTTTTTAGGGGTAAATTACCCTTAAAAATTAAAAATTCCAAAAAATGAAAAAAACGCCTGGAGATATTAGGGTTTAGTACATACATACCAAATTTCATGAAAATCGGACCAATAGTGTCCCCTCTGGTCGTGTATACATACTGACACACTGACAGACAGACACCACGTTAAAAACACTTTTTTGGGTTCAGGGAGCACCAAAACAAAAAATTCCACTAAAAATATTCTTGGGTTCAGGGAGCTCCAACACAGATAATTGCACTAAACAATTTTTTGGGGTTCTGGGAGCACCAAAACAGATAATTCAACTGAAAATTCAAATTCGAACATTTTTACGAAAACAATACTTTCTCCATATACTACGTATAGGGTGGAGAAAGTAAAAATGAAGAAGGCTATTTGAACATCTTAAATAATTCCACCTGAATCATGTGTAATTGTATTTAAGTATAACTATCACAGTATACATACATTAATAAATATCCTGATTTTAAATTGAAGTTAAATTGTTACCTACTTTCAACACATGTGCAGAAAGCTATTGGCTTTTAATCAAGCTGGCTTTAGCTTGTGCGGGGCCCGGTACAAACTTTTACCGTAGGGCCCTTCAATTTGGCACCCATCTTTCACCCCCTCCCCCTCCCACCCTCTATAATTAGTCTACTATATATCACGTAAACGCAGTACAAAACATAGATAACAAGAGAAAACATATAATATTAATAATTCTTCACTATTAAATAAAATAGGCTATTAATAAATGAAAACAAACTTACCATTGGGGAATTATTAAAGTTTAGTATTCTTTTGTGCCTACATAATTGATAACTAACTAACAACACTACACTATCACGCCTAGACTGATTGCTGTTATAATAGCAGTTTTGTTTATAAAAACTCTCTTTATTAATATTTTATAATTCATCTAGCAAACTTTCATTTTTTTTGTTTAGGGCCCCCTAAGCGGGGGGGGGGTTGTTGCGGCCACAACTGCCTAAGCCCGGCCCTGCTTTTAATGCAGTTTCCACACACCCACTGAAACTGTTGTATCTCTCTTGTTGTAATCAAGCCTGAATTTCCCAGTAGGCCAGTCTTGGCCATGCCCTAGGGCGTAAGCTCACAAGAGTGCAGATCGGTAAATTGATAAATTATTTTAATTAAATATGTATTATTACTTTTAATATATAAGTAACGCTTGTAACTTTTGGTTGAATTTATTTATGGGGAAACAGGAGTGAATTTTTGGATATGGTGGAGAGGAAAAAGGAAAATTTTTAATTCGATGAGAAAAATTTAATGAACACGGCATGTGTTCTATTCTACTTCAGTGGGGGCAGTGGCCGCTCTGCATCGAGGGTGAATTGACAAAGAGCGTAGGTTTTGACAATTTATAGAAAAAATTGCATGGGTTAAAGTGTAAAAAAAGTTTTAAACTGTTTGTTTTTTTCAAAACTGTAAGTCTATTTTGTTTATTTTACCAGATCATTTTTCTAATTAATTGTGCAGTTCAAGGATAATGCAGAAACAAACAATCACAATAACATAATTTATATTTAAAAAAAAACATTATTTATCGGTATAGTGTAACTGTCAAAACAATCAGATGAAGGATAACAGTTAAGTTATGTAGTACTAATTGGTTTGTTCAACCCGGCATCCTATACCAACACAGTAAATACTACAATATTGTATGGACATTTGTTGTCATTACCTTTTAACTTAGCTATTATCCTTCATCCGATTGTTTTGACAGTTAGACCATCCGATAGGGAATCAAAAGGGCTACAAAAAAGGTGTCTTGACATTTTTCGTTAAAATGTACAGTTTTGGAGTAATTTAGGTTTGAAATTTTCAAACCGCCGCCATTTTGAAACGCATGATTGGATTTAATCGTTTATTTTTCTTGAGGTATATCACTGTTAGGTTAAACTTCATTCCAAGTTTGAACTCAATCAGTCAAACCGTTCTCTAGATATGAATTATTTTGTACAAAAAACAAAATGGCGGATATCTGGAAAACGAAGCGTTTGCGGACCTATGTTTATATGAACTTTTTCATTATTTTAACCAGTAGAACACGTCCTGCAATTCTTTCCGTTTCTTCCTGATACACCCTGTATATACAGTACTTAAATGATTTATAAACTGTATGTTTTTAAGCAATTAAAGTTGCTTATTATTCTCTGACACATACTACACATTTAATTATACAAATAAAAAAAAAATACAAAAATAAATAAATCATTGACTCTTGGTTGCGTAATATGATGCTTTAAGCATTTCTTTGCTCAACAGCTTCAAAAGATAACCAAATAATAATAGTGTAGTAAACTGCATTGTGCAGTGTTATAAATCTCTTGTATTTACCTTCAAAATAACCATGTTAGTCAGAGTGGAGGTGTATTTTATTTGTGAATCCGCGAATAAAGTCTGCCTAACTTTATTAGTTTGGCCTAGCACCAAAATGTAAAACTTTTATTGAACTAAATCTAGTTGCCAGCCAACTGACTCACATCTGCGAGTTGGTTGCTTGGATTAAAGTCATAGCAGATTCGTATTTTATGTTCAGAGATGCTTTAAACTATCTCCTGGCCGAAAGATCACAGAGACATCAAAGAACACATCTTGGGGTTTATACTGGAAGTAAATTTGAAATAAACATTGAAACTGAATCAAGGATACAAAACAAGACTTCAAACATATGTGATGTAAACAATGCAAGATGTTTTTAAATTTTATTATTTTCCTGGTCAAACAACAAAAAGGTAGGGTTAAACAAATGGTTTAAACGGTACTCTTTTATATATTCTAAATGCTATAATATCTATCTGACATGTGGAAGTGTACCACAGAAACAATTAATATACCAAATCAGAAGTTTAAAGATTTAAATAAAACACTTAAATTTACAAAACATTCACAGTTTATAGATTTTTGACAAGCACAGAAACTAATAGACCACACAATTATTCCATTACAAAACCCTACCAGACAACAAAAGACTCCACAATTATGTTTTTGTTTGACCTCTCAGTAGTATTAGGAGCTTACATTTATTATACTTTATCCAACTTATAGACACTTTCAGTGAAAAATGCATGATGTAAAAACAAACCATTAATAAAATAACATAAACAGAAAACACTCTACAGTGGACTCTTCTCTTAACCGGCTACTTTGGGACCAAGACCGGATAAATATTTGGTTCATTTAAACCAACTCTCCCTTAAAAGCATTAAAATACAAATCCCAAAAACATTTTCATTATTATAATACTAACTACATAGCCTAATTTATTTTAATACTAGCTGACCCGGCAATGCTTTGCTATTGCTTAATTTGAAACTTTGAAAGCCTGTAATTCGTATCCCTGAGGGCCGATGTAAATTATAATGGGATTCTGCTTATTGCTTGATTTACCTAACCTAAAATTATATTCAGTTTTTGATCCAAATCAGTTGTTGTTCAAAATCAGCTGTTTTAAGCTTTTCATATGAACAGCTGTTTCTGATAAAATCAAAAGAAATATTTCTTCTTCTTCCTTAATATTGACCTTCCATAAGATTAACATTGAAACTTTGAGGGCCACTGGGGCGTAGCCCTAATGTCCTAGGACTTTGGTAAATGGCCTAAAACCTTCCCAGGGTTAACCTGTGTTACTATGCAAAATTTCAAAGCAATCGGATGGACGGTTTGGTAACGCATAAAGGACAAACACACAGACAAACGTACAAACATACATTGAATTTTATATATATAGATGACAGTACATATACAGATATACAGTAATTAAAGATAAGATTATATACAATGAAGGCCTACATAACTCTAAACATAAAAACATAATTATCTATTTTCTATTGTTTTTTGTGTTCATTGCTCTTTTGAAAGTGAAGTCACACCATTTTTACTAACATTATGACACCTAGAATGGATTTTTCTTGCTGTTTAATGTATTATGTTACTAACTCAATTATGGCTTTTACTTCTGCTTGTCTTACTTTTTCTACATTCTCCTCTTGAACAAATTCTTCTTCTCTATTTTCTTTATTATTTTCACCAATAACTGCATGCACTATTTCATCATCACTTAAAAGCTTATTCTCAAGACTTTTATCAGCAGTAAATCATTCGTTTACATCCTCTGAACTAAGTCCACCACATTCAGGAAGTTTCTGTAAATAAATTTTCGGCCCAGCTGTACGATTGTCTTCTTTACTATACAATAACCTCTAATACAGTTGGCCAGGGCTTTCTCCAAAATTTAGTAAATGTAGTCCATAGAAATTTGAACTAGGCACTATTGTCGTCTATGCTTTATACACTCCTATCACACAAATTTGAAGAACCATTCAGTGATAACTTTTTATTTCAACTCGACATCATCTTAATAGTGTCAGGTTCATTTCAATATATGGTTTGCTGAAAAAAGTACAGCTAAAATACGGAATTAAATCTTTATGTTGACCCTGACTTCAGAAGAGAGTTATGTGAACCAAGATAAAATCGCTGGACAGCAGTCGATGCTGTTTGACCTGTATGCTGCGTCACTGACATGGAAGCAGTTGATGGTTTGCCTCAGAGTTTATTATCTGTCCTATTAGCATAAAATGAATCAAAAGTACACCCATTTGATACCAAAATTTGTATATTACTGAATATTGTGTCGAACCCACAAGAAACACACCCACGTTGGTCATATTCGATGATCTCTTTTATCTGTCAGAATACAAAGCGTGGCTGCAGTTTATGTAATGTTGATAAAATGGCAAGACTATGAATTCAAAAGACAATTTAATATAAAAAATAAAAAGACAGTCACAGATAATTAATTGATTTATGGCTTTTTCTAAATCTCAATTATTATTTAAAAAAATTCTTTTCTTAATTTTTTATATTTAAATGTTCTTTATTTACTAGTGTAGATATGCAAATATGAATTAAAATAATAATAAAACCTTAGACTACTACATGATTATATTTTTACTTAATTTATCTTCTTAATTTAAAATTGTATACAACCGATTTGTATTAATGTACAATTATTTATTGTAACTTCGTTTTGCTTCAGCAATTTGAAGAGGAAACTGTTGGAATCGGCATTGCAATTAATGGAAAATACATAATGAGTTGCTCTTATGGTAATCAGCTGGTAATATGGGATTTGAAGGGAGGAATCCTAGCGACAGTGGATACATATCTCATGAATACATTCAGAGCCAGGATATCCCCTTGTGGAAGATTTGTAGCAGCATCAGGTAGGCATTGACATTACTATTTTTGAAAATCTCATATATAGGCCTTTATTATATACTACAACGAATATTCTTTTCCAGAGGAATTAAGTTGTAGAATAATTTGTTTTGGCCACAACTGCAACGCGTCGTTTTTCACGCTGGCAGCGCCAATTCTACAATGAATCCCCTTTTTAGAAAATTCTTCGTTGGAGAATAAGTTATTTCCACCTACTGGAAGTCTTATAGGCAATCTCACTTTGTTTGGCCTAGGTGAAATAACTATGTGTCGAATACTCAGTTCACTGACTATTCTGACAAAAAACTTTACTTTATACTTCCAGTAATTTATTTTTAATTTTAGCTCAGTAAGAACACAAGTTAATAATTTTACTTTTTGTAAACCTCTGAAGAGTGAGTACACTGGAACTAACCTTGTAAATGGCTTATTTGTGCTTGCAATTATTTTATGAAATTTCACTTTATCAATTCTTAATCTAAAATTCATAAACCACTGGGATATTTGAATACTAGGTGTTTTTGTAAATAATAACCTTTTATAAAACAAAATAAAATTTTAATAATTTCCTTTTTCTAATTTTAAACATAAAACAAAATTCTTGTATTTAATATTTTTCAAATAAAACCAAATAATAACTTTCTTCTCAAATAAAATAATAACCTTTTTTAAAACTATAAGGCAGAACTAATCTCTTAATTTATTATAGTTTATTTTAATATTTTATTACTCAATTTAATGTAATTTATACTTTAATGAAAATTTGACTTTACGATTTAATGAATTTACTTCTTTAATTAATTACAAATTTCTTAATCTAACATCCTAAGTAACCCAGTATTTAAAATAAATTTATTTGAATTTACTTCAGGCAATTTAATGGGGACTAACGTATTTTACGCTTCTACCGACCTTTTCACACTTGTCCAGGCGTCGCGACGTTGGTGGTTAAATCCGCGAACGCTGTCTAGTGATGACAAGCTACAGATGTTCTGCGTGCTGATAGAGTTGTCTTGTGGGTGAAGGTGGTGTCCTGTAGGGTTGTCTGGATGTATGATGGATGGCTTCTTAAAGATGGATGGGGTGATGCCGTGTCTGCTATCCCGGTTCGTCTATTCCCTCGTAGCTACAGTTGCATGTCCTGGTGGCTGCCTGGTAGTGTCCTGGAGTCCTGTCTGGAAGCTATACGAATCACTCCATGTATCAGCTGTCCTGTAGGCTATGTTTTTCTTCCAGAAAATCCCAAGTTAGGCCAACTTGTATAGACTAAGTTGCCACTGAAGTTCCTGTAGAGTTAATGTGGTGTCTATTGCTGCATTCCAGATGATAATCGCAATGGCGTATCTTCTTACTTGTTATAAAAATTTAAAGTTTGACGAAGAAAATACTCAGCTTCTAGCACGCTAAAGTATTTTATAAAAAACAAGTATCTATGCGCGATGCGTTATATTACATCGAAAAATTAATAAGGCTCGATGCGTTATGTTACGTCGAAGAAATAATAAGCCTCTCGAGTTTCCCCGAGCAATCGTTTATATAAGGTTTTTCGGCACTATTTCATTGCCAACCTAAGCTTTCTACCACTGTATTTCAAAAATGCTTTAAAATCCATTTTTTCGCCAATTTCAAACTTCTAGTCTACGTAACTTTTCATCCTGAATTTTATTATAATTTTTTCATAATTTTGTAACATGATTTAGCCTTTGTTTTAATTAAGTTTCTATTGTTTCTTTGAGTACGCCCCTTTTCGTAAACTGGTCACCCTGTTCTCCTTCCATCAGTCTTGTCTTTGGACCTCCCCTCTACCGTCTTGCGTTCTTATCTGGCTTCCCTCAGTTTTGTGCTATGGAAATCCTTTTTCCATATAACTCTTCCAGGGTTTATCCGATTTTCCTGAACCTGACCTCATTTTTCTCAGCTCGTTGTTACCTTTCCACACGAACTCGAGTGACGTTCGTACGACTCCTGGTTCGCGTACACGACCCGCGCGCGTTTTTCCGCGGCGATTTTTCCCGGAAAAGTCTTAATTTTACACTTCTTTCGGTTTTTCTTTTTCCACTTTTCTTGTCCATTGGTTTTCATTTACTAGCCGGATTTTCATCTCATTTCTTCTTCTGGTTGTCTTGCTGTGAGGTTAGGGACTTCAACGATTTTTCACAAACTAGGGTTTTACTTTACTCCCGAAACATATTTCAAATACTGGATTATTTTTACATAACTACTTCGTTTGCATATTATTTACTATTTTGAATTGTTAAAAGTTTGAGTTTAAATTTTCCATTAGCTGTAAAGGTGCAAATTCTATCACCTTTTTCCTTTTATAAATTTTCTAGTTTTTCTTTTACATTATAAATTACATTTATCAATACTAAAACTTGTTTTAGTTAGAATTTAAAAAACTTTATTTTTAACCTACTTTTTTATCCTTTAAACTTTATGAATTACCATTAACTTTTTTATATGACAAAATTTCGCTAAAACTTATTTCACCTTTATTTTAGGCCTTTTTAAGAAAAGCCTAAAAAACCTTTTCTTTTTTAAATTAGAGGAATTTTGAAAATTTTCTCATTCTTTGAAAGCTCGTATCTTACGTAACTTTATGATTTTTTAATATCTAATCTTGCAGTAAATACACCCGCGGTTAGCGTAATGCATTTCCCGAAGATTTTTATTTTTTTATTCAAATCTTGGATTTTGGCTTCCCGTAGGAATCTTTTAAGTAATTTTTATAAGTTCCCAATCCTTTTCAGACAGGCAGGGTCCAAGAGTTTAATTCTACCCGATAACAGACCGCCCGCGTATACATGCTGATCTCGTGACCTACATTTGGCTTTAACTCACTGCAAGTCCCTATTATTCAAACTTACAAAATTAATTGCAAATTTAAACTCAAGACCTACAACGAGTTTTGTCCGTTGTAAGCTACCCCTCTTAAGATATCTGGTTTGATCGGCTCCGCCAAAAACCCAAGATATTGAAACCTTCTAAATATAATATCATTCCTTTTTCATTTTCCTTATATCTTATTACATTCTTATATCTAGTTCTGCCTTCCTAATCTAACAATTTACATATCACACATTTATAATATTTTATTACATTTCATACCATACTTTTCATTGTTCTTCTTATTCTCCATAATCTGAAATTACATTTATATAATATACCATGGTATACATTTCCTTTTTGAAATGCTCACTGGATGAGTTCACTTCCACTGAAAAACACATGTTTATACTGTACACTACTTATATAAATACAGGGACACATTTTAATTTGCCTGATAACAAACTAACAATATTTTACTGGGTTACGTTTTTATACTACTGTTATTTCCCCGCATTCATACTTCCCGAATTTTTATAATCCGCGTTTCATACGTTTTATATTATTTTACCCTTTATGGTTTGACAATTTTTTATTTATTTGCCTAAGTGGCTTCAACTATCATAATTGAGAGTTTTTTTTTTTTTTTTTTTTTTTTTTTTTTTTTAATTTTCTTAAATATTTTTCTTTTGCTTTTCCCTAGTATCCTCCTTTATAATTTTCCCTTACAGTTTTCTTTCCTTAATTGATTCCTAGGTTAAGCTTACTTTCTCCCTTCCAGAATCTTCACTACTTAGACTCTCCTAACTAATTTTACGCATAATTACCTTTTTTCCAAGTAATATGCAACCCCTATACACCCCTTACTCGTGTATTAGGACATTCCAGGCTCCTGAATTGTTTGTAGATTGCATTCAAACATTTTATTCCTGGATCTGTATGTACAATTTACTTTAAAACAACAAGCAATGCCTTTGCGTGTAATCTAAAAGTGCTTAGGCCTTACCCTGTATCTATCAATGAGTCGAGTTATTTATTTAGGCCTACTTCATTCATTGCAGCGTACTGTTCTCTCTCCCCACTGCCTGACCTTGATCTTGTTTCCGCTCAGCTGTTTTCCAACATCCCCTCCTGGCTAATTTGTTCTCTGCCCTTTACAATCTCATCGCACCGCTTGTGTTTACATACAATCAAAATATTTACATTTGGGATTCCCCAGTATGGCTAATCACTTTATGCATTAGGCCTACCTTTTCTTCAAAACAATAATATTTACAGTGTTAATTTTATTTTTGGATGACAACTTTACTTATTGAATATATGGTTTGAGATCTCGAACATCGTATTTTCCCTTTATTCTTCCTGTAACCCGGTCTTCTATAATATAGGTTTTATTTCCTACTCTTTCATTTATTCGGAAGGGTCCTGTGTATAAAAGAAACAGTTTTCTGGTCTCGCCTTTAAATTTACTCGCCATAATGCTAGTGTTCTGTGTTACTAACACTAAATCCCCTACATTGAAGTTTGTAAATCTGCGACCATGGTTTTGTTTAGCAGCTCGTTGGTTTCCGGCCCTTATGATCCTGGCCTGGCACTTCTGGTGTTTCTCGCGCACCGTTTCTTCTCTTGGATTTGGTTGTTCCCTCGGGAAGACTTCATCCCACACGTACCTCGCCTCCTGGCCAAACTGTATTTCCTGAGGGGTGTATCCTGTGGTGTCGTGTGGCGTTGTGTTTAGAACGTCCTGTATATATTCTAGGTATTGTTTCCAATTTGCCTGTCGGTTGTAGCAATATGTTCTAAGCATTCGCACAATTTCTCGGTTCACCCTCTCCGCCAGATTTACTTGTGGATGTCTTATAGGGATTAGTACATGCCGAACTCGTTCTTCCTGGATCCACTCCTTCCAATTCCCTGAAGTAAACGCCTTGCCATAATCTGTTAGGATACTTTCGGGTTTGCCAACTTCTGCAAAGTACTGCCTCATTTTATCTATACTATTTTCGGTCGTAGGATTTCTTACTGTGTAAAGTTTTACATATTTAGAGAAAATATCCACTACCACTAATATATGTTGTACATTTCCTAAACCTCTTGGTAGTGGTCCTAAGAAATCAATCGCCACTACTCGGCCTATATTATTTGTTATGATTGGCCTACTTTGACCTATTAAATATTGATTCGGATATTTCGCTCTTTGACAAATGTCGCACTTTCTAATCTCTTCCATAATTCGATTGTTCATATATTTAAAATGCCACCTATTTTTAATCATGCTATATATCTTATTTCTTCCTGCGTGACCGTACGTTTCGTGCACGTGTTTTATAAATTCTTTTACCGTGTTCTCTGGTACTACAATTTTCAATATTCCATTTACAAATTTACATAATACATTATTTTCAATTCTATAATCTACTTTATTTACAATATCCTGTATTATTTCTAAGCATTCAGGGTTTGCCATCTGTCTGTTTCTCCAATCCTGCAATAATTGTGTAAAACCTGGATTCATCCTTATTTGTTGGATTCGCACTCTCCGTTGGTCTTCCTGTCCTACGCTGTTTTCGTTATTTATGGGAATTGGGTAATTACGATTCACAAAGGTGTCTGTTGCATTAATCTTTAACTCATGAACGCAATTTTTACAACGTCCCGGCAATTCAGAAAAAACTGTATTATATTTTCCTATTAATTTCTGCAGTAGGCCTTCTTGCTGTTCCGTTAGTATAGTACCATGACTATACTCCTTTGTCAAAGTTATCTTGTTGCATTTCTTCATTGGAACCGCTACTTGCCCTTTTGCTCGGGTTACCGTCTCCCCTCCTTGTCTAAGACCACACAGCTGATCTTCAATTAGGCCTACTCTCTCTTTGTACCTAACGTGTTTCCTACTTAATTCAGTCTTATTTACATCAGAAGTAGCAGTGTTTTTAAATCTAACTTTTGATATTTTTCCCCGCCTATTAAACGGTAGATTTTGGTTACGTGTTTCTGCTCCTCCTACAGATATTAATTGTTTATGAGTTGGTTTATTGTTTTTACATTTTTTATTATTTTTATTATTAATCGAGTGGTCGGAAAAATTGCAGTGTAGTGTAGTGCTTGACTTCGCCTTATTTGGATTACAACGTTTACTAGAATATTCACAGTTATGGATACATTGATTGCGCCGCGACGCTTCGTTGGTAATTGGAATCTTTTCACCATTATACCTAACATTAATTGGAACATTAACCCTTTTTAATGCCCTATCACGCGGAATCTCGTCCTTGGCTTCTTTTGATAGCATCTTCGGTACGATATTTTGTTTGGCTTTCTGCCCCTTCCTTCGTTGAACTGACACCTCCCTCGATATCATCTTATTCAACCTCTCTTCGTTTTGTATCCTAACCTTATTGTTTTTCCTAGCTGTTGTCTCCGGCTTCCTGTCTTGACTGCTGCCGCACTTCCCTTCCATTACATCATTAATGCCTGTCTCACCTACTTCCGGTCCATTAACGATTTCAGCTTTGTTTACTAACTCGTTCATACTATTTTGATTAATATTTACTTTATTTGTTTTGAGTGTAGTATTCGTTGCCTCGATTTCGTCGGATTTAATTACCTCCGATTTAATTAAATTGCTCTTTTTATTGGTTTTATAGTATCGGGAATTAATATTAAAACATTTTCCTTTTAACCGTGTTATTGCAACTTTTTTATCAATAAACGGGATTTTAACATTTTCCTGACCTATTTTGAACATTGCAAATTTTTCTTGCATGTTTATTTTTGCCTGTAAACTATATAAAAGGTCACATCCCATAATTATTCTAGATTTTAGACCTTTTACTACCAAAAATTGTAAATCTACGCTTTTGTCAACCAGTTTAACTTCGATTAGGACTTGCTTGCTGATTTTTTGCACCTTTCCTTTTAATGCACCAATTATCTCCAAACACGCTACCGGTAATTCTAAGATTTTGACATCTTCCGCCTTCAATTGCTCTAGGTAATCTTGCTGGATAACGCTTACTTCGGCTCCGGTGTCAATTTCCATGTAACTAGCATTCGTTCCAAGTTCTACTGGAATCGCGGGTATTTCTTCTAACGGTTTTTCTTCTATAACTGGTTCATCTCTATTATCTAACAAGTCTTCCCTAATATTTACATTTAAACTACCTAACTGCTTAGGCTGACGTTCGCGCTCCTTTTCGACGATTTTTTCGCCTACTTCAGGTTCGATTCTACTACAAGGAGTAACTTTTTTATTTCCTAAATTT
>JAGFPH010021151.1:0-13587 GCA_018207615.1 Philaenus spumarius | reverse complement strand
AATATATACAAACTGTATATAACATGTATCCTATCTCGCTCTGTTTTTTGTTTGTCCGTCTGTATGTGATTTTTACAAATACCTTAATATCTCAGAAAATTATTAAGATATAATCATGTAACTGGGACTGAATATTCATTTAAATAGGGTAAATTTTGTTTTAAAAAATTGTTTTCCTGGAACAATATGTTTAAAAATGGCGGCAGTTGAAAATTGTTCATGTTAAATATTTAGAAAACTATAGCCTACATGTAAAGCACACCAAATGTTTAGACTATTTTTAAGACAAATCCAACGATAGGCCCTACGGTTTTTAATAATTGAGTCATAAATAACGGAGATAACTAAAATTTAGTGGTCGAATGTAGGCTTTTTATTACTATTTCATTAATATGACCACCTTCAGCACCCGGATAGCTGTGCGATAGCTATGTGATCAACCCAAGTCAACTTATTGTCAATACAAAAGCCTAAAAACTTTGCACTTTTGACCTCTTCAAGTAGCTACGCTTTCATCCAACAAAACACTTGGTGTCTGATTTTTACCATGTTTCGAGTTTTCTAAAACATATGCTGTTGGGGGGGGGGGGGGGGGGGGCTTGGAATTTAATTTATAGACCTACATAAGTGGAATTAATATAAATGGAAGTTTTATTATAGACCTTGCAACGGAATGGAAGTACACATAATTTTTTTTGAAGTGTAAACTTCTTTAGCCGCACCACGAACAGAAAAACTACTTAGGTCTTGAGAGCAAGGCCGTAGCTGGGGAGTGGGGGGGGGGGGGTCAACCCCCCTAAATCCCGAAATTTAGTAGTAAAAATAAATACTAGGTTTAAAAAGTGCAAATTAAATTATAAAATAGACAACACAATAGGGATAAAGCAACATATTTTACATCATTGTGCATTGCTGATATTTAGATTTACTTGATTAAACTACAACGTGCAATACACATGGATGCAGTAGGTTACAGCCTTACTCTCTTTGATCTTATCTAAAATAAGAAAACTATGAAGGTTCAACAAAAATACTTTACTCTAACAAAACACGCAATGCATTGTGTATTGAAAATACTCCCAATACCGAAGCACACAATGCTCTATGTATTGAAAATTCTTCCAATACTGGGGATGGCGTGCGAAGCACGCAATACATTGCGTATTGAAAATACTCCCAATACGGGGGTTGGCGTGCGAAGCACGCAATGCATTGTTTATTGAAAATACTCCCAATACGGGGTTGGCGTGCAATGCACTGTGCGTCGGCCGCTTCTCATAGTGTTCAGTGTCAAGCTCACATGTGCGTCCTTAGCAGTGAACGTGTTAAAAGGGTTTAAATTCAAATCATCGGTCCTGACCCCTATATTTAGGGATACAAAAAAGAAGAAATTGAATTATGCTAGAAATACCTAGCCCAATTATAATATAATAGTTTTTATTTGAAATTGGGTTTTTTCACACTTGTCAATTAATTTAATTCATTAGAAAACAAAGAAAGCTTTCTTTCATATATATATTCAATTCGTTTACTCTATACTAAATTCACTTATATTATTTTAATTTTCTTTTTTATAACATTTTCACTATAAGTTAACGATTTTAATGCATTTGGTAGTTCATTGAAGTACTTCGTTGCGTAGTATACGTAACTTCTCTGCCCAATGGTTAGAGAGTGTTTCGGTAGAGAAATATTCTTAAACCTAGTATTTATTGGATTGTTTAAGAATTCACTTTTAAGTTCTTGGTTCAGGTGTGTTATAGCTTTAGCAACGAACACTTGTTTTATATCTAATGGTTTATACGTATTTTGATCGTTGATTCCAATGACATTGAAATAGAATTTTTTGAAGTCTTGCTAACGGGTCTAATGCTGTATATACATATATATATTACTAGCCGACCCGTACGGCGTTGCCCGTGGTGGTTGGTATTTTCGGTCTTTTTAACGTAATTGTATTCTTTTTAACTGTTCAGTCAGTGAGTGGTATTTGGCTCTTATGTATATAGATCTTAAATAATAAAAGCACTGTTGTCATAATAATAAAAGATCTGAAATTATGATTTTAGTAACTTTGATCCCCCCAAACTCCTCCGAAAATTTCGAAATTTTTCATACCCTTTCTTAGTGAGCACCTATGGCCCTAGAGGAAACTACATACCATATTTCATTCCAATCTGTTAGGTAATTTTGGAGAAATCGTGATTTTAATTTTTACCCCCCAAACCCCCCTAAAATTTACAATTTTTTAAAACCCTTTTTTAGTGAACACTTATGGTCCTAGAGGAAGCTACATACCAAATTTAATTCCAATCCGTTCGGTAGTTTTGAAGAAATCGTGATTTAATAACTTTGATCCCCCCCCTAAAATTTTGAATTTTTTCAAACTTTATCTTAGTGAGCACCTATGGCCCTAGAGCACCTATTGATACATACCAAATTTCATTTCAATCCGTTCGGACGTTTTTGAGAAATCGTGATGAGTAAGTCAGTGAGTGAGTGAGTGGTATTTGGGCGAGTCCAGAGGGAGGGAAAGTGAGGAGCTTCTAAGACATAAATATGTCTGTATATATATAAACGAAGAAGCACTGAATGACTGACTGATTCATAATCAACGTACAGACAAAACTATGATAGCTAGAGCTTTAGAATGTTCAGAGTAGGGCCTACCTTCATGCCATTATGTAAAAGTGCTCTAAGACATGATTTTTATTTTAAGGGTTGAAAATGGTCAAATATGATGGTTCCCTACCATCCCTATAACAGATAAAACGGCCGATTTGAATAAAAATCTTAGTATCACAATTCTAGGTGTAGCCTATACTGAACCAGTTTGTTGAATGAATTTACATTCATTACTGTAGCAACCAACTTAGAACATTTATAATCAGTTAATTATTTTTTACAACCAAATTTTTTAGAATAGGTTAGCAAAATAAAAACAAAAAATAAACGAAAAAGGCTTACTGTATTATTCGAACATCTGTTGTTACTTACAAACAAAACAGCTGGTTTAGATCTTAAGCTTAAATCAATTTTAGGTTAGGCCTGTACGTAGCCAACACAAGTTTCTTGACAGCGTTTAGATTGCCATAGCAACCAAATTGGAAAATTTAGAATCAGGTAATTATTTTTCATAATGATTAACCGCTTTTTTGGTTAGGCAATAGCAAACACAAACAAATAAAAAGGCTTACTGTAGCGTAATTCAAACACCTATCACTATACAAATGATGCCAGGTTTAGGCCTATTCTTTACTAGGCCTATTTGACCAGTTTGAAATACCGTATCACATTTTACGTACATATTTTATAACTTGAAAATTGCCTCTATTCTATATAAAAATAACAATTCTCTTTTCTATTCAATCCTCATCCCGTGGAAATATCATACTATACAATAATCTGATCATGGGAGAAACAAAAATATTATTTTCCAGAACTTTGATTGTCCATTATTTTGAAACGAAGCTAAATACTATGCTCTAGTTTGCGCCACTTTGTTTCTCTTTTAATAAGCTTTAAAATGGTGTATTACATTACCTATGTTTACTTTTGTAATTGTTAACCCCTTTCACCCCCTGCCCCCAAAAATCATAGAGGAACAGATATGTAAAAGAAATTGTCCTATTATGCAATACACAAGATATTTACACAGTTTTGTTAACTTATTTTCAGTAACAAAAATCATGAAGGGGTTTAAGGGTCGGCTCTAGCTGTCGGCCATGTTGGCTGACACTCCATAAGACCAATGTTAAATTAAAATCCAAATTTTTCCTTTATTTTTGATCGGAAAATTATAAACGATTTGTCATTTTAAAGCTATGGTCAATATGCATGCAAATTGCTTTTTAGAAACTAAGAAAAATATTTTGTTTAATATTTATTAACAATTTAAAAAATTGATTTTTAATTTTTTGTATGTTGTCACTATTAATTATAGCGAAAAACTACAGCCATTCGCCTAAAGAATTTTGTCCTCAAGATTTTGGTATTTTTTTTAAAACGCTTTTTGAACAATTGCGGGTTTTAAATGGATTTAGGCTGAGCAATGTCCGTTTAACCTACCGCCGCTATAGGGTGATTTTAAATATTTTTTACGTTGTAACTATTAATTATAGCGAAAAATTACCAAGCCATTCGGATGAAGAATTTTGTCCCCAAGAGTTTGGTATTTTTTAAAAAACGCTATTTGAATAATTGCGGGTTTTAAATGGATTTAAGATGAGCAATGTCCGCGTAACCTACCGCCGCTATAGGGAGTCGCAGGTTGCTTTCTGTTTCACTAGAGCCGACCCTTAAAGAGACTTTATGACTTTATGAAAATTTAGAGGTCCTATATTTGTATGGGGTCATAGACGCATGTTAAGAAATATTTTGCAAAATTTTCATTTTTGAGCTTAGAAATAGTAAAAATTCAGTGGCTTACTCCTGGCCCTATATCAGATAAAACAGCTGTCCTGATCAAAAGCTTAGCAACACAAGTTTGTTTACATTCATTACTATAGTAACCAACTTAGCAAACTCATAATCAGTTTATTATTATTCACAACACAACAGATTTTTTATGTTGGATTAACAATCTAAAAGCAAACGCAAACAAAAATCAAAGAAAAATGCTACTGTATTGTAATTCAGTTGTTGCATATTATAAATAAAACAGCTGATTTGTATCAAAAACTTAACATAATTCTAGGTTAGGTCTACAATGAAGCAAAATACGTTTATTTGCAACCGATTCAGCAAATTTAAAATCGGATAATTATTCTTCACAACTAACATTTTTTTAGATTGGGTAAAAGCAAACGAAATGTTTACTATATATTGTAAGTCAAACATCTGGCGTTACATATTATATTGTTCCTTTAGTTGGTAATATCAACATTTCAAATAAATTTTGAATCTCTATTTCGATCTCTGTCTTACATTAGCTATGTATAGGTAACCGCTCGATCGTCGTTTCCGTGAAAATATCAAAGTCAAACATCCAGCGTTACATATTATATTGTTCCTTTAGTTGGTAATATCAAAATTTATTTGAAATGTTGATTATTGATTATTTAAAATATTAATTTTGAATTTACAATGAATGCCGCAATTCGATTTAATGGGGTTGGTCGTGTCTATTTCGATCTCTGTCTTACATTAGCTATGCATAGGTAACCTCAGGATCGCCGTTTCAGTGAAAATATCAAAGTCAAACATCTGGCGTTACATATTATATTGTTCCTTTAGTTGGTAATATCAAAATTTATTTGAAATGTTGATTATTGATTATTTAAATATTAATTTTGAAATTACAACGCATGCCGCAATTCGATTTATTGGGGTTGGTCGTGTCTATTTCGATCTCTGTCTTGCATTAGCTATGCATAGGTAACCGCTCGATCGTCGTTTCCGTGAAAATATCAAAGTAAAACATCCAGCGTTACATTATTATATTGTTCCTTTAGTTGGTAATATCAAAATTTATTTGAAATGTTGATTATTGATTATTTAAATATTAATTTTGAAATTACAACGCATGCCGCAATTCGATTTATTGGGGTTGGTCGTGTCTATTTTGATCTCTGTCTTACATTAGCTATGCATAGGTAACCGCTCGATCGTCGTTTCCGTGGAAATATCATATTATACAATAATCTGTTTGCATTGGCTTCGCCATGGGTCATCGCCGAAGTCCTTAGTGCTATATGAATAAAATCGATCTTGACATTTTGAGAAAAAATATTTCATCGAACAAAAACACAAAACAATTCTCACAAAAATGCGTTTGTTTGTCAAACGATTAAGTCGTGAATGACATTTAACCTGCAACCAAATTATAACGGGTTTTTATTTTTTTATCATATTCTTGGAGGATGTTAAAACGTAAATCTTTCAGTTTTTAAATTTAGTTGTAGCTCAAATGACACTGAGGATGGCGACTTAGTCGTTGAAACGCGTTTGATGAGTAAACGCATTGTGAGAATTGTGTTTTTACTCTTGGAAATAATGCTATATACTAAACGCCTACTCACGTCAAAGTCTCGAGGGTTGCCTATCATTTGGGCGTGGATACCTCGGGCCTGTAGAGTGCAGCACTTGTCCGACACACAAGGCTGACCTTGGTGGAGAATGACCGGTGACGTATCTGGCATTTGCAGTTTGCACTGAAGCTTTGACTTTGCTGCGGCCCTGATGCCTGATGCGGTGTAGTGTTGTAGTCGGTTGTGCGCTGTGAGCAGAACTGGTCATGAGTTCGTACCGAGACAGCGTGCCTTTATATTTTATAACAAATATTCCTCTCACTTTAAAGGAATGTCTAGTGGTTTTAAAATTGTAAAAACAGCATTTTATCCAATATGGCGGTCAAATTAAAAATGTCCAATTGAAGCTCCTATTTTGCACTGTTTTTTGGATTTTATACATAACTAGCTGGCCCGATCCGGTTTAGCACAGATAGACAAATCAAAGTTAAATGTATATTAACAAAATATTTATTATATCAATAAATATATTACGCTAACTATTTCTTATGGGGATTTTTAGTAGCTTTGACCCCCCAAACCTCCCCTAAAATTTCGAATTTTTTGAAAACCTTTCTTAGCGTGCACCTATGGCAATAGGGGAAGCTACATACCAAATATCATTCCAATCCATTCAATGGTTTTGGATAAATCGTGATTTAGTAACTTTGACCCACCAAACCCCCTCTAAAATTTCTAATTTTTTTAAAACCTTTCTTTGAGAGCACCTATAACCCTAGAGTAAGCTACATACCAAAATTCGTTCCAATCCGTTCAGTGGTTTTGGAGAAATTGTGATTTAATAACAGTGGGATTTGGCTTTTATAGATAGATGTTAAGACTTTAATTCTATGCGTTGTTTTTCATAAACGCTACAGTTTTCCTGTAAATTGAACTTGAAATTTTGATTTTTATATTTTTGAAACGCTCGTCCTACTCGGGGTACGAGATTACACTGTATTTACCATTTTAAAAAGGCTACAAATTGCAGTTTATCAAGTAATTTCAAATTAAGAAATTTCTGGATGAGGTAAAACAAACGAACTCGCTATACGCGTCTTAAGGGGGAACTCCACCATAAAACTGATTTATTTAGTTTTTCAAGCTATCATAACCATATTTTTTTGAGTTGGTATAAGTAAGAATTAACTTTTGTTTCATTTTCAAGTTCCTAGACCCTTCACCCCCTCGGTAATGGAATTGCTATTTTTTAAATAATTTGAAGAAAAAATTACTTAATTTGTTTATTAAAATATTTTTAAAAACTAAAAATTAATTATTAATTTTGAAAAAATGTTTACAGATATCATTTCAACTATTCTATGCTAGAGGTCCGGAAAACAAAGACCACAACAGTTGCTAAGCAAATCTTGCAAGTGGATTTCTTTATATTACTTAGTAGTAGGCCTATACATAGTATGTTTGAATTACACCAAAACTCTCCTGCTCCATAGTTCTTTCCTTCTTTATCTTTCAGTTTTTGTTCACGGTAAGTTTTTATTATTTTAATTTTCTTTCTATAGGCTATTCCTTGATCTAGTGACTCAAAATTGTGTGCAAGCTTTTAGTTATCGTTGATTCGAATGGGTTAGAATAACATTTCCCTGCTTATTATATATCAATCTCTTCAGAAAAACATAGTGAATAAGAAACTGCAAAGAAAAAAATGGTAAGAAATGTCTTTTTGACGATTTTTAGGGTGGAGTTCCCCCTCAAAGTAGGACGTTTTTGACTTTGTCGACGATTTCTTCTTCTTCATTGTTTTACCAGAAGTTTAATGTAACAGCAGATCTTAAAAGAAGAAGAAATCGACGAAATAAAATATTTAGTGGTAAATTCAAAGGCTTAAACTCAATAACTGTAGCTATGGATTTAGTCACGTCATGATACTTATGAGATGGGCATTGCACTTCCTAATTTTGTAGGCCTACTGTTTTCAATAATAACTCTTATAAGTTTTAACTAGTCTTAAGCCTATACCAGGAGTTACAATATCACATAGGCTATTTCTAGTATTGTAACCATGTTTCACACACCAGTTATCAAATTGCAATATATTTTGTTGGTCTTGAATTAAATTACAATATATATATATAGGCAAGGAAAAGTCAATCCCAAGTTCGTAAAATCCGGTTGTACAGGATTGAATATTTGATAACCCATTAATGAGCCTTTTAGCTTTTTTTGCATTATAAAAACTCTCCCTAAAGGACCCGAACTACCCCAGAATCGTACACCATACATCAGCATTGAATGGACCATAATATGTCATAAAAAACTCCCGAGTTAACACACTGCTTTCATTTTCTTAAAAGATAAATTACCCTTGATAGTCGTATGCAAAGATTTGATACTTGAGATTCTAAATGAACACCCAATAATTTAACTGCCGCTGCCTCGAATGTTTTATTTTCCAATAGAGTGAGGTTAAATGAGAAGACCGTATGTTCGGTCTTGTCTTCATTAATTTTAAGATTATTTGCAGAAAACCAAGTCTTCTCAAGTTCGATAGAGTTTTTAAGCTTAGCACTAGCATTTGCCTGTTCCTTGTGTGAACTAAGCAGAGTTGTGCCATCTTCATGCAAAACAGAAAAGGATGGAATATTACTTTGAAAATCGTTTATAAAAGTCAAAAATAAGAAAGGCCCCAGGACAGAACCTTGAGGAACCCCTGCAATAACATCCATGCACTTGGAGGTACAATTATTGACCGATATGCTACTATTTGTTTTCTGTCTGTAAGAAATTACTATTGTTTTAAAAGTCACTAAAGTTTTTTTAGTCGCACCATAAAAACTACTCATTTTTACAAACAATTATACAGGGTGTACAAAAAGTCCCGCACTGGTTTAATATTTCGTATGCAAAGAAAATTTGAGGGTAGATGTGATTGAGGAACCTACTCTGTGTAAAAATACTATTTTATGAAGATTTCAAAAAATGCATCATTTGATAAATGATACATAATTTCGATGTAGAATTTCAAGAGAAAACCAACGGTGAAATTTGCACA
The DNA here is from genome assembly GCA_018207615.1 of Philaenus spumarius. Taxonomy (NCBI): domain Eukaryota; kingdom Metazoa; phylum Arthropoda; class Insecta; order Hemiptera; family Aphrophoridae; genus Philaenus; species Philaenus spumarius. The sequence continues at coordinate 4,566 of JAGFPH010021151.1, read as the reverse complement.
TCCACATGTTTAACCGATAAAAAATGGCGGCCAAAAAACAACGAATCGCGTTTTATGATTTTGCCCCATTTGCTGTACTATTTTCTTTTTTTAATACTAGTTCTTTTTGGATTTAGAATTAAATAAGCTTTCAAACGATATGCCACACAACGATATTTGGTTGAACCAGTCGAAATAAATTTTGAAAAATCAAAATGGCTGTAACTGAAATGTTTTAAATATTCCCAAATATCGTTGTGTTGCTTATCGCTTGAAAGCTTATTTAATTCTAAATCGAAAAAGAATAATAGTTATTATTAAAAAAAAAAAAAATAGTACAGCAAAATGGGGTAAAAGGATGGCGGATCCAAAATGGCAGATACATTTTTTGACTGTATAGGGTGACTGATGATAAGTGTTAAAATAATGTTTGATGATAAACTAATAGGTACCAATGATAACTTACTGCCTATTAATTAATTTTATAACCCCCCCCCCCCCCCTACTCTTGGATTAATAAATATTTTTTACAAAATTAAAAAATCGGTTCTTGTACATGTTAAACTGGCTTCCAATCCTCTATTATTAAAAATACCTTGAGATTAAATTATATTCTATAAAACAGTACAGTATTTATTTCATTACTAGCTGGTGCCTAAATATTTTAGATCCGAGCACAGTGAGTTTCGCCCAAATCGATCTATGTATCCCTTATGCCTACGTAAATTATTAGCTATGCACCAATAAACGCTAAAAATCCCGTATTCCGCCAGTTTGTTACTCATAACTCCTGAACGAACATAACAATTGCAATTCAGGTTTTTATATATATAACGGTTAAACCAGCGTATATAGTAAATTAAAACACAGAGGATATTTTCAAATTTTTAAGCTTTTTATCCACACAATTTCTTTTATTTATAATGGTCGCGTGTCACATCCGTACAGAAATCCACTATCTTTGTCTTTCATTACAAATTTTTTTCTTCAAATTTTAAATAGTAACAGTAAATATTCATCGCTTAGTTCCGCTTAGTGTTCCGAGCACTTTCTGAGCTGATTCCAATGGAGAAAAAAAGTCGTGGGACTGCCGACAGAAGTGTCATGAATATATGAACTGTTTCACTTTCGCGAGTTCCAAAAAGAGTTCGGTGCGCCTAAAAAAGTTTTACTTCCAAAAGTGTATATAATCAGTCTGGAAAAGGTTGGTTTTCGAATCATTCGCCATTTTATTTGTTTACTAAAAACTTAATACTTAAAAAAACCAGAATCTATATTTTTGTTTAATGGCGGCCAAGGCCGTAGACAGGAAAACTTTTTTTGGGGGGGAAGGGTCTTTTATGACAAACAAAAGGTTTTAGCGAATTTCCGTAGGAAAAATGAGCTAATGCAGTGACTCTTATCATTGTTATCAGAAAACGTTTTGTTGTGTCGTTAAAAATTTTATGTTTTCTAAGTCGTTCAAAAGAGTTCGTTAGCAAAAAAATGACACAACCGGAAGCATGTTTTTTGACCGAAAGTAATTTTTTGAGATTTTTCGTACTAAAAAAAATAAATATACTTTTGGGTTTTATCTAAAAAAAAATAAATATAGGACATTATTGTTCACATTTTTTTTACGACCTTATAGCTCGTGTGGTTCCTAAATAATCTATCAAAACTATCAAAATACCATAAAAGTACTTGGTTAAAATCCACTTGGATGATCTACCGATCTCATGCCGACGGCCTGGATGCAAAACCACGAAGATTTTGTATTTCAACTGAGGAGGCAGTGATAATAATCTCCTATATTTATTTTCTTTATATAAAACCCCAAACAAGTTTAATTCTAGCAAGAAAAAAGAAAATGTCCTCCGGGTTGTTGAACTACTAACATAAGGTCTCGCCATAAGAATAACTACATTAGTTCATCTTTTTTATGGAAATTTGCTAATAAACGTATTGTATTGTAGACCTACTTAGTTGTATTTTTTACTACATAGATTTCCATGAAAATCAATTCTTTACTGCGCTATAAATGAATTAACCATACATGAATAATGTAGCTACCATGAACTATGTGTAAAACGAGACTACATCTGGCTAATTTATCAAGAATATTTGCTTTTACCTATGTCGATCGATATTCATATTCTATAATACAAGTACCAATGTACGAGAATTACCGTATTTCGTGTACTGTCCTGAGGTCATAGGTTATTATTTTACAGATGTAAAAAATATAGTATAAATGCGATAATTATCGTACAGCTGGCAACACTGCTGGTTCAAGTCTGTGTGTTATATCTGCGGTTGAACAAAAATGTGGGAACGGAATGTGCTGCACTCTAACAGTGAATATAATAGGCCGAGCTGCCCTTCGAGTATAGGCAAACATTTACACACAGAGGCTGGGCAAAGACTACCTAAATAAATGAAGGAAGTAATATCGCTGGAACAAGTTTTCTAACTGTTGTAAAATAGGGAACACTTCTTACTGTTTTAATAAAACCTAAAGTTGAAACCCCTGGGACCTATATTGTTTATTAGCCCAAACTGTTTAAAACTATGCTTAAGAGGTTGATTAGAGAGAACAAATTAATTTGGAAAAATAACACAATTACTCACACAGAGGTGCCTAACCCACGGTGCAATGGTGAAAGCTGCACTTGAATTTTTGGGGGCTTTGGAACATTTCGAAGAGGGATTTTTACATTAGACCAATATTTCAAGCTGATCAAAATTTTTAATATCAGCTCCTCCTAAAGTTGTTCCCCTCTTAAAAATTGCCTCCCCCCCCATAAAAGTTTAAATATTTATTACGGTTTAGGGAATTTTGAGTATTATTAATACAATTTTGTGGGGTTAAAAGTATAAACTTTTCAAACTTTTAGTTTATGAAGTATGATGTATTGTCTTACCGGAATTTATTAGTATTGAACACACGTTTTTAATCCCCCCCCCCCCATCATACTTTTTCCCCAATTGTCCAATAATTTATTTTACAGGAAGAAGGTAATTTCAAACGAAAAAATAATTAATTTGTTCTCAGTGAAATAAAAAAAAGGCTCTGTTTTAGTTAATTTTGTAAAATTGTGCTTACATTTTAGTCACAGCTTAAATGATTTTTTTTAAATAAATTGTTAAATTGAAAATATACAACAGTTTCAGTTTTTTTTGTAATTACCTTGCTTTAGGTTTTTTTAACTTGTTTCTTATTCCAAGTTAAATTTGTATAAGTATTTGAAGTTTCGTGTTTTCTTCTAATTTCAAGCAAATAAAGATAATTATTAAAATAAAGAATATTGATAATGATAAAATAATAATTGATTTTTAGAATAGTTCAGGTTTAATTTTTTTTATGCACTGTAGTTTGACAACAACAAAATTATTGCTATAATAGTTAACTACCTAATATTTTACAATTTGAGAACATTAAATTTAAATTTCTGATTCAATATACTATAACAGGTATAACCGGTGACCCTCCAAAAAATATAAGGCCCCCTCCCCCGGCTCGACAATTCAAGATATGTTACGTTTCTTTGGAAAAGAATTTGTGGTTAAGGAAACATAGAATTTAGAGAGATTTCCACCGCTACCTTTAGGGGGGAGGGGGGATGGGCACCCTTGACTCACAAAAATAAGTATATTCATAAGCAAGTTTCGACGACAGAGTCATCCTCATCATTGACTTTAGAGGTACAAATAGGTTGCATTACATTATTTGAAAGCTTATTTACTGGGAACGTTTTTAATGATGTTTGACACCTAAACTACCGACTACCTAGACTACCGATAACTTTTAGTATTTTACTTAACAAAACTTTAATGCCTAGAAAAGAAATTAAAGATTTACTTGCGCAATAAGAAGCCTAGACATGGAATAAATATTACATTAACAATGTTTGTCAGGACAATCATGGCCACTTGTATTTCAGAGTGAGAAACTTTAATGTTTTAAAATAGATTTTCATATATTAACATATTCAAATGTTATCAATAATTAAATTTTAGTGAATTTTGCAGGATGGAGATATTTCCATCAAAACAGTGAACGAAAATCCTTTGAATATGACTACAACAAGAACATTTATCAGTGAACCTGAAAAGGAGAAATTTGAATTTGTATCATTTAAAAAGGTAAAGTTATAATAAATATAATAAAGTTTTCTTTTAAATATTAGATAAGTGTAATTATTTTCATGTTTCTATATTTTTCTTTATTATTAAATAGTACCTGATTAAAAACTGGTTATTGATATTATAAAGTGATATACCTTTCTTATGTCCGTCAAGTTACATCGTTTGCTCTTGTTTTTTAACAGTGTGTTGTGTTGCAGTTTATATGTGTAGCGAACGTTACCCCTAAGTCATATCTCATATAAACTCCCCGTTTTCTTATTGCTCCTTTAACTACCCCCTTCCGTGGTCTGCCGGTTAATCCCGAAATCACTCTACCTCGTTCGTTATCTGAAGGCTGAACCCTCCAAGACGAACTTCTTTTCTCCAAGTTATCCGAAAACAGAACAATCTAAGACGAACTTTCATTCTCCAAGTTGTCTGAAGGCTGATCCCTCTAGGACGAACGTTCCTCTCTCCGAG
>JAGFPH010021149.1:0-13590 GCA_018207615.1 Philaenus spumarius | reverse complement strand
ATGCCAGAGTTAAAATTTATAACAAATTTATCTGCCAGATAACAAGCCCTGGAGTTAACAAGGTGATTGGTAATCACATTATAGACTTTGTCAAATGTCCAGATGTTCGATTAAAGGAAACATTTTCTTCCTCTTTGGCTAAGCAGGATGGTGACCACTATCCTGCAACCGGATTGATCGATAGTGTATTATATTTCTGTCCGACGCAAATTCCTATCGAACACCCTCAGGAGTTAATATGATTTTCTTGTACATTATACGACTAATCTGACTTTTTTTACTAACATGGGTTAGGCCTATGGGACTGAGTCCATTCGGTTCGGTTAAGTTCGGTCCCGTGAGGTTTCGGTTAAGTTTGGTTATATACTTTTAACGTACACTACACAATTTTGGTTCGGTCATGGAGCCCACTCGGTTCTGTTCGGGCCTCCTGTTCGGGTCCTATAAGTGTATATAGGGTTTATATGATTTTCTTATAGACTTTTATGGCTATACAGGGCTTCTATGTAAATGTTTAACCTACAAGGTAGACTAGATAGAACCTAGACCTATAGGTCAATTCTTCTTGGTTATTGTTTGTTGTTTTGGTAAAGATCTAAACTAATATTTGGATTTTAGCTTAGGTTTGTTAACAACAGTAAGCATAGGTGACGTCGTTGTCGATGGTGACCACTATCCTGCAACCGGATGGATCGATAGTGTATTATATTTCTGTCCGATGCAAATTCCTATCGAACACCCTAGGAGTTAATATGAGTTTTCTTGTACACTATACGGCTAAACCGACTTTTTTTACTAACATGGGTTATGCCTATAGGACTGAGCCCATTCGGTTCGGTTAAGTTCGGTCCCGTGAGGTTTCGGTTAAGTTTGGCTATATACTTTTAACGTACACTACACAATTTTGGTTCGCTCATGGAGCCCACTCGGTTCTGTTCGGGCATCCTGTTCGGGTCCTATAAGTGTATATAAGGTTTATATGATTTTCTTATAGACTTTTATGACTATACAGGGCTTCTATGTAAATGTTTAACCTACAAGGTAGACTAGATAGAACCTATAGGTCAAGCCTTCTTGGTTATTGTTTGTTGTTTTGGTAAGGTAAGTTAACAACAAAGGCCTTTGTTTTTAAGTAATGTTCGCTATTTAGACTAGGTTAGTTAACAATCTACGACTGATCTTCTGTGTTAGGATAGGTTAGTTAACAACATAGATCGACTAGGTTGGGTAGCAACCAACCACGTTGCTTTAAATTACGTCTTAGGTAAGTTAACGACTTAGTCCTTCGTTATTAAGTAATGTTCCCGATTTAGACTAGTTTAGTTACAACCTGCGAAAGAACTGTTAAGTTATTATTTTCTGTGTGTGTTTGTGTAGTTAAAAACATAGCTTCTCGCTAAAGTAATGGTAGCTGTTTAGGTTAGTATAGTAAACACCTGCAACTGTTTTTTAGATTATTATATTTTGTTTCGGTTTACTTATAGGTCCAGGTTTCTAGATTAATATGTGGTGTTTTAGCTGAGGGTAGTTAACATTAAAGGCCGACTAGGCTTCGTAGAAACCTACTACGTTGCATAACTTTACATCCTAGGTTAGTTAACAACATAGTCCTTCGCTATTTACTAATGTTTAATATTTAGGCTTGGTTAGCTAACGACCAGCCAACGGTTTTGTAGGTTAATATTTGTTGTTTGTTTTTTGTTGGGATAGGGTTAGTTATGCTTCTAGCTTAATATTTGGTGTTTAGCTTAGGACAGTTAACAAGATAGGTCGACTAGGTTTCGTAGCAACCAACCACGCTGCATAAATTTACATAATAGGTTAGTTAACAATATAGCCCTTTGCTATTAAGTAATTCTTCCTATTTAGGATTGGTTAGCTAACGACCAGCCAATGGACTCCTATTTTAATATTTGTTGTTTGTTTTTGTTTAGGTATGGTTAGTTATGCTTCTAGCTTAATATTTGGTGTTTAGCTTAGGGTAGTTAACAAGATAGGTCGACTAGATATCGTAGCAACTGCCCACGCTGTATAACTTTACGTAATAGGTTAGTTAGTTAACAACATAGTCCTTTACTATTAAGTAATTTTTCCTATTTAGGATTGGTTAGCTAACGACCAGCCAAAGGACTTCTAGGTTAATGTTTGTTGTTTGTTTTTATTTAGATAGGGTTAGTTATGCTTCTAGCTTAATATTGGTGTTTAGCTTAGGATAGTTAACAAGATAGGTCGGCTAGGTATCGTAGCAACCGATCACGTTGTATAACTTTACGTAATAGGTTAGTTACTATTAAGTAATTTTCCTATTTAGGATTGGTTAGCTAACGACCAGCCAATGGACTCCTATTTTAATATTTGCTGTTTGTTTTCGTTTAGGTAGGGTTAGTTATTCTTTTAGCTTAATATTTGCTGTTTAGCTTAGGATAGTTAATAAGATAGGTCGACTAGGTATCGTAACAGCCGACCACGTTGTATTACGTAATAGGTTAGTTAGTTAACAACATAGTCCTTTGCTATTAAGTAATTTTTCCTATTTATTCTTGGTTAGCTAAAGACCAGCCAACGGACTCCTAGGTTAATATCTGTTGTTTTTTTGTTTAGGTAGGGTTAGTTATGCTTCTAACTTAATATTTGGTGTTAAGTTTAGGACAGTTAACAAGATAGGTCGACTAGGTTTCGTAGCAACCAACCATGCTGCATAACTTTACGTAATACGTTAGTTAGTTAGTTAACAAGTTAACAACACAGTCCTTCGCTATTAAGAAATCTTCCCTCTTTAGACTAGGTTAGTTACAACTTGCGAATGGACTTTTCGGTTATTATTTCCTGTCTGGGTTTGTTTAGCTAAAAACATTGTCTTCTATGTCTAGGCTTCTACAAGTCTCGTGTAAAATAGATTCAAACTACTTATCTACGTCAATCCGTGCAATGTGTATCCACCAATCACACAGTATAGTATTACACCATCCTACAGTTTAGGCCTTGACTTTTAGCTCGACATTTGCTATTTAAGTTAGGTTAGGTAACAACTAGGCTAACATAAAAGCGTTTGCTGTTTAGGTAAGGTTAGCTAAAACATAGTGGATTCGTTAGGTTAGTTAACAACAAATGCTTCTTGGCTATTGTTTGTTGTTTATGTAAGGTTAGTTACAACATAGGTTCTTGCCAAAGTAATGCTGTATAGTTAACAACTTGCTACCTATTTTTAGGTTATATATGTTGTTTGGGTTTACTTATAGGTCCTAGGGACTTCTAGCTTAATATGCGATGTTTTACCTTACGTTAGTTAACAATGTAGTCTTCTGCTATTAATTCATTTTCCCTATTTAGGCTCGGTTACATGTATGTGGTGTTTTAGCTTAGGTTAGTTAACATTATAGGTCGACTAGGGATCGTAGAAACTTACTACGTTGCATAACATTACGTCTTATGTTAGTTAACGACTTAGACTCCTATAAAAGCAATTGCTATTGTGGTTTTTAGCTTAGGTTAGTTAACAATATAGGTCAAATAGGTTTTGTAGAAACTTACTATGTTGCATAATATTACGTGTTAGGTTAGTTAACGACATAGACCAGTCAAAGCTAGCAAGAGTGTCTGCAGCATTAAAGTGCTTTTAAAAGAAGAAGATTAACACTCTGACGTCACTGACCTCGAACCAGTTGACCTCACCACCGGCCAACTTTATCTCCATTGCAAAGTCAAGCCTTGGTTTTTAGCTTAGGTTAGTTAAATTGAACAAATAACTAAATAGCTCATTAAAAAAATAACATGTTTTTTGTTTTTTATTTTTATTTTATTTTATTTGACTGTAGATACTTGTAGTAATGTGGCTCTTCCAATTCCCCCACCAGGTCGGTCTTGGATTATCCGGTATGGGTAGGAGTGGGGGGAGGGTGGTACACATAGCTCTGTAATATTATCTGTATACTTTAGTAGTGTTAAAACCCTCTGAGGATGATGACCATGTCATCGAAATAATGTACATAAGGGTAACGTATTAAACATAACTTACGATTTAGTTGTTTAGTTATTGTTGTTGTTCCTTGTTTTGTGGTTCGGGGTTTTTATTTAAATCAGTGTGACTTAGGTTAGTTAAAAATATAGGTCGAATACGTTTCGTAGAAACTTACTAGGTTGCATAACATTACTTCTTAGGTCAGTTAACAACATAATCCTTTGCTATTAAGTAATTTTTCCTATGTAGACTAGGTATGCGGTGTTTTAGCTTAGGTTAGTTAACAACTTGTAGTAATGTGGCTCTTCCCATTCCCCCACCAGGTCGGTCTTGGATTAATCAGTATGGGTAGGAGTGGGGGGAGTGCTGGTAAACGTGGCTCTGTAATATTATCTGTATACTTTAGTAGTGTTAAAACCCTCTGAGGAGGATGACCATGTCATCGAAATGTACATAAGGGTAACGTATTAAACATAACTTACAATTTAGTTGTTTAGTTATTGTTTTTGTTCCTTGTTTTGTGGTTCGGGGTTTTTATTTAAATCAGTGTGATTTAGGTTAGTTAAAAATATAGGTCGAATATAATCCTTTGCTATTAAGTAATTTTTCCTATGTATGCTAGGTATGCGGTGTTTTAGCTTTGGTTAGTTAACAATATAGGCCGACTAGGTTTCGTAGAAACTTACTACGTTGCATAACATTACGTCTTAGGTTAGTTAACAACATAGACTCCTATAAAAACAATTGCTGTTGTGCTTTTTAGGTTATAACAATATAGGTCGACTAGGTTCGTAGAAACTTACTACGTTGCATAACATTACGTCTTAGGTTAGTAACGGCGTATACTCCTATAAAAACAATTGCTATTGTGGTTTTTAGCTTAGGTTAGAACAATATAGGTCGATTATTTTTCGTAGACACTTACTACGTTGCATAACATTACGTCTTAGGTTAGTTAACGACATAGACTCCTATAAAAACAATGTCTGTCCATGTTAGTAGAAACATAGGCTTCCACGTTAAGGTTTGCGGTTTAGGTAGGGTTAACCTAACCGTAGTGGATTCGTTGTGTTAGTTAACAATAAATGCTTCTTGGTTATTGTTTGCTGTTTAGGCACGGTTAATTATTAACAACATAGCTTCTTGCTAAAATAACGCTATGTTTACAGATCGGTTACCCTCAGTTACGTTTGGGTGTTTCTACAGGCAGATCGTCATAACACCGTTCTCTATAAGGTACTTGTACATAATACTTTATACCTATCCGAATCAATCCCTGTTCGACCCCTTGTGTTATATGTTTTTACTATACACTATAACAATTTTGGGAGTTCGTTTAGGTTCGGTTAAGTTCGGGTACATTTTTTACAATACACTATAATAATTTGGGGATTTCGATTAAGTTTGGTTAAGTTATATTACGAAAGTTCGTTTGGTTAGGCTTGGTCAAGTTCGGTTTATATCATTTTCTCATACTCTACAACACATTGTTATATGTTTGATCACACATTATATTATTCTATGTAATATTTACTGTTATGGTCTGACCGATGAACAACATATATGCATATACAAACACACACTAAAAAAGCGTAAGATAACTTAGATTGCCTATACCTTTTAATATTACCACTATTAAGTATTTTGGAGCACCCCGTATATAGCAGTAAAAGTGTTACACACACTCAATGCTAACCGGATAAATATAACTTAAATTGTCGATACTTTTTAATAATGCATTCAACTGTTCGTATAAAAATAATATCGATTTTAAGAATTTTGGGACACCCTGTATATATAGGAGTAAAATGTTCCACACACATATTAACGGCGTTGATATAAATTGTCGATACCTTTTAATAATGCATTATATTGATTGTATAAATTATATAGTACCGCTTTTAAGAATTTTGGGGGACCCTGTATATAGGAGAAAAGTGTTACACACATATTAACTGGGATGAGATAACTTAAATTGTCGATACCTTTTAATAATACGTTATATTGTTTGTATAAATTAAATATTACTGCTTTTAAGAATTTGGGACACCCTGTAAATAGAAGATAAGTGTTACTCACACACACACACACACACCCTCACACGCACTAACTAGGTTAGGATAACTCCGTTTTATCTTTTAATATTACATTATATTGTTCGTATAAATTAAATATTACCGCTTTTACGAATTTTGGAGCACCCTGTATATATAGGAGGCTGCAAAAATGACTGCGATAAGATGGCGACGGATTATAAAAGTAGCGACGTCGTTTAACATCGGGGATACAATGCATATACCAATTTTTCCGATCATCCAGGCGTTTTGGAACACCCTGTACATATAGGAGGCTGTAATATATCGATAAGATGGCGAACTAGGTGGCGACAGATTATAAAAGTAGCGACGTCGTTTAACATAGAGGATACAATGTATGTAAACATCTTTCCAATCACCCAGTCGTTTTGGAACATCCTGTACATATAGGAGGCTGCGATATATCGACAAGATGGCGAACTAGATGACGACGGATTGTAAATTTAACGCCGTCGTTTAACATTGAGTATACAATGCATATACACATCTTTCCGATCACCCAGTCGTTTTGGAACACCCTGTACATATAGGAGGCAGCGACAATGGCTGCGATAAGATGACGACGGATTGTAAATTTAACACCGTCGTTTAACATCGAGGTTACAATGTACATAAAAAATTTTCCGATCACAAAGGCGTTTTGGAACACCCTGTACATATATTAGGCTTCGATATCTCAACAAGATGGAGAACTAGATGGTGACGGATTGTAAATTTAGCAACGTCGTTTAACATCGAAGATACAATGCATATACCAATTTTTCCGATCACCCAGTCGTTTTGGAACACCCTGTACATATAGAAGGCTGTAATATATCAATAAGATGACGAACAAGGTGGCGACAGATTATAAAAGTAGCGACGTCGTTTAACATTGAGGATACAATGTATGTACACATCTTTCCGATCACTCAGTCGTTTTGGAACATCCTGTACATATAGGGCGCTGCGACAATGGCTGCTATATACTCCCAAATATTACAACACTGCAATCTGCTACACTTATGTACTCAACTTAAATATAGTAAACTAGAAATGTCGTCATGGCTCAAACGGCAAAGGCGTCTGTTTCTCGTACCAAACTCCATAGGTTCGAATCACCCTTCTGTACTAACGTTTTTAAATAAAAAGAAATAATCTAAATAAATATTGGTCACGTGGGACTGCAAAGATGGCGAAATCTCAGAAAAGCTGATTTATTCTGTTTTAAAAAGAAAATAATTTAATTTAATTTAATTTAGAAAATAAAAAATAAAGATGGCGGAGAAAAGATGGCGGAAACAAAATGGCGGAAAAAGATGGCGGGCGGAAACAGTGGCCGGCGTCGGCGCCTCAAGGTCACCCTCAACGCCCATGTTACTCTCCTCAAGGTCAAAACCTCACAAACGTTAACTATCCTCAAGGTCAACATCTCACACACGTTACACTGCTCAAAGGTCAAAGGTCAAGGTCAAGGTCAAGGTTGTGCCAACGGGGGGGAACCTCTACTAATATGTTTATCTATTACGCGCACAATTTATTATGAAACTGTTACAGTAAATTATCCCTCCCTAAACAAAAGAGAATTCTGAGAATTGATCCTTAGAAAGTCAAAATTATATTAATTTCTTTCCAGAGAAAGTTTAACAATAATCTGTAGGATGAGTCCGGAAGTTTAGGGATATCAAACTTTTCAGCCAGTCAAAATCTTCGTAATAAAGATTTATCAAAGTCAGCGCACAGTTTGGTAAACAACTGTAATATAGAGTAAGCCTCTTTTATTTTGTTGGAATGGAACTAAGTAAGTGGGAAATTGTAAGTTCATATCTTGCAAGAAGAATTTATTTCCACTTCGTCTTTAACAAAAATGTAATTGCATAACAACATGAAATACTATTGTAATTTAATTTATAGGTATCGTTAATTTATATTAATTTTTGGTCGATGCAGAAAATGAAATTAGTTTTTTAGTTTTCAATTTTACACTTTCTTTTGTACTTTAATTTGTTTACAATTTTATGTAGGAGGGAATACATTAGGCCCCATCAGGAGACAAGTATCCCGGTGAGTGGGACTCCTGGTTTACCCACTGAAACTCTCACATTGCTTTATTCCTGAAAGAAATTACCTTTCGGCTCTAATCATCACACAATACTGAAATTGTTTAGCTGACTAATCTAATAATATTCAAACGTGTTTTGTAATTTCGAGCCTTTGCGAGAGAAAAGCCACCAAATTCTAAAAACACAACAAACTTTTTCTCCAACTCTAAAAAGTACTTCCTGGGAATAGTTGGTACGCGCTTGCGGGGTCAACATAGCCTTGCATTAAAGATGTGCACAGATATTTACAGTCTGAAAAACCTTCAATCAAATTTTAAACTTTAACTATTGTTTTGGGGGAAAAGCGTTCATGTGCATTTCAAGCAATAAATTTCAACAATAATTGAATGAAACCCCGAACCACAAAAAGAAAGAACAAAAAAAATAACAAAACAATTGAATGAAAAGTTATGTTTGAAAAATTGGGGGTGAACGGTGAGGAGGGAGTGGGGAGGAAGGAGTATACCCTAGACTAGTTTAGTTCAGTAGTGTTAAAGCCCTCTGAGGATGATGACTATGTCATTGAAATATGCATTATATCAAAGCCCACTAAAGAATACCGTTGCGAGGCGGCCAATAGGATGGGCGCGCAGCGTTGTCATATCTACTAGCCTCGAACACTCCTGGTATTTACCGCTCGAGGCTTGATCGCACAGTTTAAAGAATTATAAATGCGTTGAATCAGCCGCAGTCAGTTAGAAGCGTGGGAAGAACGTGACAACGTCGCACTACGGCGATTGGAGCGTTCAAGGTCTCGTTGTACACAAGCCCGTCCCTCAACGGTATTCTTTAGTGTTCTTTGATATAGTTTAGTTCAGTAGTGTTAAAGCACTCTGAGGATGATGACTATGTCATTGAAATGTGCATTAGGGTAGTACATTAAACATAAGTTTTAATTAAATTGTTCTGTTATTGTTTTTTGTTCCTTCTATTTGTGGTTCGAGGTTTCATTCAATCATTGGGAATTTGTCGCCACAGTGCCCTTCAACCTTTATAATGCAATACATGTATTACAAACATTTTAAATTATCAGATTACCTGAAGATATTTGCTTATAAACATTATAGGGTTAAGTTACTCGGAGATAGCAAATAGTCGGGACGAATGTTGTTATCTACAGACTACACATGGGAGTTTTATGCAAGATTTCTGTTATCAACTCATATAAAATCGAGTGTACGTCCGTACTACGTACGTGAATAACAATGTAACAGCTGATTTTACCCAGCATCTGTAATACTTAAACAAAACCTAGCGTAGATTATACTTTGGGGTTATGATTACAACTTTTTTTCAATAATATAAGTATTTTGGAGTTGAGTTTTTAAAATATGAGTTAAAGAACTAAAGTAGGCTATAATATGTTATAACATTTGCTTTGAGGTTATAAAATGAATACAACCTTTTATTATCAATATATTCATTTATACAGGTTAAATGAAGAGATACCCCTTCGTTTGTATTCGGAAACAGTCGTACATCTTCGTATAACATATAAACATATTTTTATAATTTATATTTTAATTTTTTCATTATAATATTAATAATTTATAAATGATTTGATCTATTAATATGAAGTTAGAAAGCAATTAAAAGATAATATTTTTATCTTTATTTAGATATATAATAATGAATATAAATACAATTATTTTACGAATAGCCTACAATTTTATAAGGCTTATAATTGTACACATTTACCGAGTTAAAAATCCCCGTCAGCATAGGTAGGCCTAGATAAAGTCTGTTGTTTTTAAATAGTATTTTTTTAAATTATGTATTTCTGATGTGTATCTAATTAAATCTGCCTGTGATTTTTCACTGAGGCTTACTAGTTGAGATATATTGTACACTTTTAATAAACACTTCAATATATGCAGTGCACCCCGTCAGCTGCCAATGCACACTAAATCGAATTAAAGTTAAGTCTGTTCAGTATTTACTTTCCTAGCATTTCTGTGAACTCTGTAGCACTGTAGGACTCTGGAAAGCACTAATCATCTCAGAGTAGTCTCTTTCGTGTGAGCCCTCTAGTACATCTTCAGCGGTACGGTAGGTTAATGAGTTTCCGAAACTCTGGAGCTGACTTTTCAATCGCTCTAGCGACATTCAGATGTTACAATAAAATTAAGTAAGCCAGTGATAAACAACATCCAGAAAATCTTCTGAACATGAGAACATTCTCATAAAACCTTGTTGTAATTAGTATTTTTAAAACGCTTCTGCCTTCTAAAGAAGTATATACCAGTTCACAGTCAAAAGTTCCTTTAGTTACTATCTGAAAAGAAGGGATAAGGCCTGAAGCACGATACAAAGGTATGGGTGAATTTTTAAGACGTAAAACTGTTTGCGCATAGGAATTCCAGTGTATTGAGTGGAGTAGGGTGTTGAGGTGTTCCAGGTAATGCATGCGCACTAACGAAATATTCAACTGCGTACCCCGATTAAATTTCACAACTTACAAAATTCATCTGTTGTGTATAATTGGTAAGTTTAGTATGTGCATTTTAAAGAAATTCCGTTACAGAAAATGATTGCTGGCAATATGTTTTGTAACCGGCATTTAATTTAAAGAACACATTTCTGGAATCCATAATTATTATAGAAAACAGACGCAAACGCATTAATTCTAAGAACAGTAGTTAGTTACAGATTTCGTACGTTCTTTAATTTGTTATTTTATGTGACCGTGTGAGTAATATGTGCAGCCCCGAAGCAGGGCGTTTTAACAATATAACATAAATACATATGTTTTTCTTTGTTCGTTTTCAAATAATTTTAATGTTAGCGTCACACTCTCCCAATATCCTTTCACCCGATGTCAATGCTTTTACATCCAGAAACGAAATACAAGATTAAATTTGAGAAAGGGATTGAATAGGTAGTGTCACGTTCATTCATTGAGAGAGCTTCTTCGCATTTAGAACCCGTCGTCTCGCTCTTCCACATCCTTCACAAGTAAATTATATTTGAATGTAATTTAACGTAACTTCATTCCAAATTACAAGGTATTCGAAGATTTAAAAAAGAAACAGATTGCCAAAATTCTATACATAGTTAATTTTGTGTAAATGAACAGCAATTAAACAGGTAGATGACATTGAATATTAAGGTTTTTTTTAGATTTTGGAATAACTTGGAAAGTACACACTAACTTTCTGAAGAATAAATTATTAATTTATGTCAGAACATTTTATTTTTTTATATTGCTATTCGGATTTCAAATTTTAGAATACATTGTCTACTGCTTAATGAACTCAAAATTGAAAATGAAAATTAGGAAGAGAATATGCTAGTTACTATGATAACAATTCAAAATTATTATATTGAGTAAAGTCCACAATTATACATTCTGAGCGTTTATTTAAAATTTGTAATATTTTACCACTTAGAAGTATGTACATATATAACGTATTCAGATTTTTTTAGATAAATGTGTTGACAAAAGAACCATTAAAGATCAACAGTAGAAAATGTATACAATAATTTAAATAATGTGCCTAATCCTACTGGGTTTATGAAATGTTTTCATTTCTCAGTCCAAAGTTTTATAATTTATCGGCATTGTAAAAATAAAACTAGTTTTTGTATATTAATTCATCAAGTAAAAGTAGATTTTTAAGTATGAATTGTAGTAGAGATTTTGATAATTTTAATTGTGTTTGTAAATATGTACATGTGTTTATATATGCTCTATGTGTATGCTTCTGGTGGTTGTCAAAATGTTTGCGAGATGTATATTTATAGGTAGGTTTGCGTGCGTACGGGTGTGTAAACAAATGTATTGGTAAATCATTTTATTGGCTGAATTGTGTGTGTGTGTGTGTGTGTGTTAAAAATGTTTCAGTGTGTGATCTAGAAGGTATGTAGTATTTTAATACCGTGGTGTTTTTATTTCTTAAAGCTATGAAGAATATTTAGTTTTTGAGGGACTCGAATTTCTCCAAGAATTATTGGGAAAAAATATGTTCTAAAGATTTGTTATTAATTGTTAAAAAGGGGTACGCATACTACGCATGTGCGAGAGAAAGAGTTTATCCCCAGTGAAAATTAAAAAACAAACATTTAACTCTTCGGGACATCGTTAGGGAATGTGAAAAAGTGTTTGCATTTGCAGTTTTTACCAAATAACTTTGGTAACATACAAAAATTTCAATTTTTAATACGGTTTTCGGATTTTGAAAATGGTGATTTTTAAGTTTTTCAAACCTACAATCATTAATATCATTAAAACGAAAAATGTCGACAAAATTGCAAGAAAACGTATTTGTTTAAAATGGCACACACAACTTAAAATAAATGAATTGTAAAAAAATTATAATGATGGTTGACCACCGTTACCAACTGGCAACATGCGGGATTTGTTATAAGGGACTCGTTTTCGTGAGATGTTAAAAAAAAATCGAATGAGAAACAAATTTCTAGCCGGAGAGAAAATAGGATCAACCCCAACCCAGACCAGACCGATAGTTTTGTATACAGTAGCAAATTTGGTACGTAGGCTAGATTTGAAATGTTTGAAGAGGATAAGTGAAGGCAGCAAGAAATAACGGCGGAAATGAATTTCCACAAGTGAACAAATTCCCAGAAATAGAATGATACAGTGATATATTGATGCAATATATAGAACTTTTTTTTTATTAACTCTCTCTACTGAAAAAAGTAAAAAATAATTAAATTTGAAGAATACAGTATACTTATAACTTTGATTTAACTAATAAAAATATTTAAAAAAAAACGTGTGCTTAAGCCAACAAGGAGAAGTGTAAACTTTTTAACACAACTTACGAAATGAGGAAGCACAATATCCGTTTCAGAGGTATTACCAATCAAACTATAGGCCTACATTGTTTTAACGTTAACGGGTTAAGACTATGACGTAGGACAATCTGTAGCACTTATATAGTCTACCCAACTCAAATTTCTAAACTAGCAATGAGTTCGTGGCCTAACCGGATTAGGTGCTAGTCTATGGTCATGGACTCTGCTGGTTCGAATCTTGGCAAGACCAAAACATCTAGCGTCTCAGAAAATGCGTGACGGAATAGAGCGTTTCACAATAGAGCGTTTCATAAAGTGCGTGACGGTGAAATCCGATTCACACGCCAGCAAACATAGCGCCGAGGTGGGCCTATAGAAGTTAACACTTCAATCAGAGCAGGTATTATTTTGCTCTAATTACAACTCCTTACATTTCGGGAATTTACTCAATCAGCTTAATTCAATTTAGCTCATATTATATGAAACAAATAGATATTATTTGTTAATTAATCTACTTATATAAAGCTAGACGGTAACACTGATTCACTGACATTAATTTATGAGGCACTTCCCGTAATCGTACCCCCTCAACCTTATACTTGAATTAAAGCTCTCGACGAGAAACTGGGAAAATTGCCAGATTTGAACATTTTTTAATTTAGGAAGCACCTTTTGGGCGGGAAAGATTTTTTAGATT
>JAGFPH010021147.1:0-13591 GCA_018207615.1 Philaenus spumarius | reverse complement strand
GGAATTGTTATTTATATAATTTGACAAACATAAATTTATATATTTAAGAAAAGTTTGTTTATTATTTTTTTAAACACATTTCATTTTAGTTCAAAAACTAATTGATATAACCAATAATGCTACATTAATAACATGTGTGTGAATTATATTTCAGCAATACATATAAATCACAAATAATATGACCCAACTATCTCTGAAGAAAAAACTTGAAATACCATTTGTCGTGTTTCTCATTAAAGTCATCTCGACAAAGAGTGTCTGCAGACAAAAGATATCCAGTAAAGTTGTGTAAATAAAAAGTGTTTTGTTACGACAGAAAGTTCATCACGACGTTTTACATTTAAATAAAGCACATCATTAAAATAAAAAATGGAGTCCATCTCAAGCAACGATAATATAATGAATAGTGTAAGAAGGTAAAACATTTTAAATGTTGTAGCCAATACTCTAAACATTTGAAATAACACAAAGAATATATGTTCTTTAAATTGCTCAGAGACTCAAAAATTATTAAAATTATTTTACTTATAAATTAGATGATTGTTGCGCTTATATAAATAATATAATATTATTTAATCCCCTAGTTACTCTTATTTAATTGTTAGTTGTATTTACTTACGCTTAATAAGCTAAATCATAAAATGATGAATTGGCGTAATAGAGGATGTGCATAAATGGAAAAATCTGGAATTTTCTGATATTAAAAATTAATAAATGTCATCACAAAATCACACGTTAAAGACTGTTGGACTTCTTCTATCGTAAAATCAATCAAATAAATTGAAAAATATTTACATTTTTCTTTGTCATAATCTCTCAGTCCATGATTTTCGGTTTGACATCTGTTTAATGTAAATAACGTAGAATCCGTGCAACTTACCATACTGTAACATGGATTCATTGTTTTAAGGGCACATTCAAGCAACTCTAATCTTTTGATGTATGTTTCACAAATAAAAATGTATATATTTAGTTTATTATTTGTTTATTACTCACAATGCCTATTAAATGGGAAATATTTAGTGTATAATTCAATTGTCAGTAAACATCACTAACAAATACGTTAGAACGAACTAGTTAAATGTTGAGTTATATAAATTCGAAAATTATAATTCATTTAAAATCTCTATTGAATTCAGAAAACACAGACTGTAATCCTATGAATAGAGCTTTGATTTAACCATATCTATAAACTGTATGGCAAGTGTAATTGAATTTGCCGACTCACAAGATTAATCTCAGCTGGAAGCTATTGCAGTTTACCCTATAAAACAGAGTCGACAATTAAACTTGGCAAATGTAAAAACTTTATATATTTTTGTTTTGTTTTTATTGTAAATAAAATATGCAAAACAAACAAATAATTTATTCTGATTGACTTTAAATATATATACATACATAGTTTGACTAATATAATTTCAGAATATGGTATTTAATCAAATATTAATATTTAATCAGAGTATAATCATCCAATAAACAATCAAATATTCAATTTATTTTGTATTAAATGATCTTCCTGGACAAGTATTAAATACATATAAGTTGTATGGCAATATAAGTTTTAAATCCACTTATAATTATATACATAATTTTTTACTTTAATTGGTATAACCAGTAATGCAAAATTAATAATATGTGTGTGAATTATATTGCAGCAATACATATAAATCACAAATATGTCCCAACTATCTCTGAAGAGAAACTTAAAATAATATTTGTCGTGTTTCTCATTAAAGTCATCTCAACAACGAATGACGACAAACAAAAGATATCCTGTTTAACTTGTTTTGTTACGACATAAGTTCATCACGACGTTTTACATTTAAATAAGGCACATCATTAAAATAAATATAATGGAGTCCAACTCAAGTAACGATAATATAGTGATTTATGTAGTTTTTATACAAAATACAACCATTAATATAAATGAGGTTTTGAAATACAGTTTATTTAAATTGTCACTATTTTGAAATGGTTAAATAGTTTGTTTGCAATTAATAATGTAAATATATAATCATTTTATTAATTAAATACATTAAAAGAGAAAGCAACATTTACAATAACTGAAATTTTTATAAAATTTCTGGAAACATTAACCTTAATCTTCGACTTGAATAAATTATAAAAAAAAACCCTAGTTAGATATCAATTCATCAAACAAAAGTAATTTTAAATATGTGTGTATTTTTTAGTTATTAAACTTTTTAAAAACTTGAGCAACTAATTTGATATTGTGAATAGTTTAGACTCTTTATTTATGGCTTTGCAATAACGGACTTGGTATAATTGGCCGTTGCAATAATTTTCTTGGTAAAATTGGCCGTTGCAATAACGTGCGAAAATCGAAACCGAAAGGCTTAGTTGGATTTGTTTCAACTAATAAAAGTTGAGAAACGAAGAGGATGACATTTAAAAGGCCGACGGAAAGTTGTTGAAACTTGGCGGTGGTTGTTGTCGTCTTCATTGTCACGCTAGGGCCCCGCTACCATTGTTCGCTACGGCTTACTCAGTAAGAGAGTGAACTGTAAATAGTGATGTTTGAATTACCTTAGTTCTAAAGAACACATTTTTTAAGTTTATTAAATATTTCATTACGTGTTGAAAACAAATCTGTACCCAAACAAATGCATTATTGATTAAAATTAAAAGATTTTCATAATTTATTTAAAATGATTGATAATTTATCAGAAGGCGGAAAGCGTAAATGAATATGAATGTATTACATTATCATGCTCAAACATTTATTTTAGCAAACTATTTTAGTCAAACATGTTCTTAAATTAATAAACTATTTATTTGTCTAAAAAATTTAGATTTCAAGAATATTATTCAGTTTTTACAAAAAAAATTTAGCAGCTTGCTTTGGTGGTAGGTGCAAGAGAAAACGAATTTCAGTACTAACCGGCTGTCACACTGACCTAATTTAGATGTCCTTTCTTTTTATACTTATATATTTTGTGTATGCTTTTATTACTACAGTATCTTAAAATAAAGCTGATTGAATGCAATTATAAAAGTGAATTTATATTTAAACGTCATTGTCTCTACGAAAAAAAAATTTAATAATACTTAATTTATCTTTAGAATTAAAGAGTCGCTTTTATTTTAAGAAGTACTAAAACCACTGATGTAATTTATTACTAAATTAGGTCACATTAAAAATCTAAATCCAAGCTTCTACAAGTAACACAGATTGATTACCGTTAAGAGCTTAATACTTTGCCTTAATGTGCAGATAAATCTAATACTAATCTTTTACAGTATTATTTAATTTCAAATTTATATTGTAATATACTCAACTTAACTTAAATAACTTAAGTGTGTAATTACATGTACATGTTTTTTCTTTGTTTACTGTATTAAGCAGATTAGAGTGAGCAATTATCTGATGGAAGCGACTTACAATACAAGATTATATTCTGGCCAAGCCAATTAAGTTATATTATCTGTAATATACAATAAAAAGGCGGAAGGGAATATTTCTCTTTTTCAATACTTGTTTTACTTTGATGTATTTGTACATAAAATGGGTATTTTACAGAAGAAGTGAGTATTATAAAGCTGAACAATATCATTATAAAATATATCAATTCGTTTGAAGTACAATAATCCTATTGAAAAACCCAATCTAACAAGTTTTTTTAATCTAGTATCACGTTTGCTATACAATAAAGAGGTCGTAATCAATACTTACATACTGTACCTACTTAAAGTTTAAAAACAGTTGAAGGTATGACTGGGTCTCAACAAGATATAGATACTGTTTATTTAGTTAAGTCATTTTCTATTTATATAAAAACCTAGAGAAATGATTTGAAAATAATTAATAGTTTACTACTTTTATAATGAGCCAATAGTTGTTATTTAGATGTGTACTTATAATATTGTAAGTTGTGATAAAAAAACATATATGATATATACGTATATACTGTATATCTCATCAATGTAAATTACATATAGTAGATATCATAATTATACGTGTTTGCTACATACATGTTCTAAAAATGTAATAGTGAAATTATAAATTTGAACACATTATAATAAAAATTTTTCTGTATAATACAAGAAAAAAACAAACAAAAACAACGCAGATAATACCTTGTGCTTTATGTACTGTACAATGTAAATACTTTTCTTTTGCGTGGCATATATATTTATCAGTATAAGTATTTAAATAGTTTTGTTCGCAGAAGCTATGTTAGATTTCCAAGTGTATTTGGTATATGCGCTTTACTAAAACTATAAACACAAAGCCTTTTGCATATTGATTATTTTTTATACAATTTATTACTAATGGAAACTTGCAAATAATATACGTAGTAGCAAAGGAACTGTTACGATTACTTGGGGAGGATAATACAGTATAGCTTATTATTAACTAGCCCAAGACGAAGACACAGAAAGTAGCGTAACATTGGGTAATAGTGCCAATCAGTCGGACACACGTAAACTATTTAAACTAAAGACTCTGGCCGTTTCACAAATTTGGTATTTTTACAATATTATATTTGAAGTAGGATCACGTTGACAGTTTATTGAACCGTACCTTCTTGGTAAAAGTTATAACCCAGTATGTCTGAATGTAGTAAAACGAATTGCTTTCTGCAAATGCTATAATCAAAAATGTGCTTTCTCTTGTTTCTCTTCTAAACTAGGAGGATTTAAAGTCACTCTTTGTAGATAACATAATAAATATTCTTCATTAATTTAAAAACCAAATGCATATATACATGGAAATAACATGAAAAAGTTAGAGTTAGTATAATTATAATTTACTTAGAATTACAGGAGCTCACTTACCAAGTTTAACTTAACTCCCAATTTGTAAATGTAAAATAATTGTTATTTAGAGGCTAAGTGTATGTATTGATACTATTAAGTTTTGTTTTTTTTTACAATAAGAGTAATTCGAATTTTCATTTCGCAAATTATATTAGATTTCTCATCATGTAGTATTATTGTAACTTATAAAGAAAATGAAAGTATGTACTAGTTTATTTGTGTTATATAATTAACTCACGTATTATGTTTCAAATAATTATTGACAGCAAAAATTAACAAACTATCTTATTTTATTCGTAATATTTTTGTAGTAGGTATGTTTATTTATTAGGTATTACAAATATTTAATATAGTAATGCTTTATATTAATTTAAAAAAAAATATTTAATATAGTAGTGCTTTATATTAATTTTAAAAATATTTAATATAGTCGTGAATTATATTAATTTTAAAAATATTTAATATAGTAGTGCATTATATTAATTTTAAAAATATTTAATATAGTAGTGGTTTAGGGCCTATATACAGGGTGATCAACTCAAGGAGGCCACCAATGGGATCTCAGAAAGTAAAAATGTTACAGTAAACTTTAAATGGGGAACATTTCCTTGTTTTTGAGAGGATTTAAAAAAAATATGTAATTAAAATATTTGTAAATGGCCGCCATTTTCCAATATGGTGGTCAAATTTTAAATTTCTTATGGACACTACTATTTTTTATGCCGGATTTGGGTTTTACGTGCAATTTTAAGTCGTTTATATTCTTTGTGTAACTTTGGGGCGTCCAAGTCGAAAAAAAAATTACATCCGGTCAAAAAACGTGCTTCCGGTTGTTGGATTTTTATGGATAGCGAAATAGTCTGAGCGACGTAGAAAACCGACATGTGTACCAAATTTGAACCGAATCGGACTTAAAATGTGACCGCTAGAGTGCGAACACATATATACCATATACATGATTTTTAATGATACACCTAAACGTGTTCTGGGGACCATGATCGTTGCTCATTTTCTACTCCCGACCTTGGCTCTTTAAATAAGGGCCACTGCAATAGCTCATTTTCCCTATGGAAATTCGCTAAAAATGTATCTACCAGAGAAACAAGATGGAGTCGCTTCATGTGCTGTATAGTTGCTGCCTACAAAACAGATGGCGTTACTGACTCTGCTCCTCGGTTGTCATTAGCATCATTGGCATAAAGTAAAGTAAAAATCAATTGTAGCAATTATAACGTCCCAACATGTAAGGTTTTTGTCTTATATTGTGGCTTCGTCTACAGCATATCATGGGCATTCATTTGTTGCAATAATTGCTTATCTATATAATAATTGTTGCTCACCAACACCAATTTGTTGAAATTTCTATATAAGCTGTATAATTACGTCATGTGCATAAATCCTGGATATTTACAAACTATTATAGATAATTCAAAACACTCCCAGACAGCACAATCATGTGCTGAGCATGTGCTCAGTACATTCTTTAAGTATATGCGGAATGTGCCACGCATATTCTTGAATATTCCAGAATATGTCTGGCACGTGCTCAGGAAAAGTGAACGTCCGCGCTCACAAAGCGCCTGGCATATGCGAGAAGAATATTCCTACAATATGCTCAGAACATGCTCAGGACATTCTGGGTACGGTTTATAACTGCAATATGAACTACGCACATTCTTAGAACATGCTAGGCATGTGCTACACTTCTATAGGACATGCTTAGTATATTTTGGGTACATTCATTATCTCAATATGATTTTTGCACATTCTACATATATGCTGGGCACATTTTACTACCTCAATCTGAGCTACACACATTCTATGCACATGCTACACTTACATAGAAGATGCCTAGCATATTCTGGGTACATTCATGATCTCAATATGAACCTTGCATATTCTTCGCACATGCTACAAATATGCATAGCATATAATCCCAATGTGATATACCTATTATACATATTCTTCACACGTGATGTGCACATGCTATACTTATGTATAGAACATGTCTAGCATATTCTGGGTAAATTCAATACCTCAATTCAACTAAGAACATTGTGCTGGTCTTAGAAACATTGTATATATAAAATACAATAATTCAAAAGTTATTAATCAAAGTAAATTAGGATCTTTAGATATGAAAAAAACATACATATGAGCAAATCTGCAATAATTTCACTGACTTACTTCAAGGAATTGACAAAATACTACATCCCCCTGTTATTGTTGATTTTGATGATAGGGTTATATAATAATCTAATGTGGAAACATAAGAAACTACACTTTTCTGAAACTTTCAAAACCTATTTATTATTGTCAATGTATAACAACATGTCATGTACAAAAAGAATTAAAACATGATAATTTTAATAACCAGTAGAATCATAACTTGAGAAACATCTTTGTTCTTAGGATGGTCCTAGTTCCCTGCAACAAAATATTCATTGTTTCACAAACAATAACTTAAACCAATGAAATTAACATAACTTTGAAAGAAATGCTGTATAATTCAATATTATTTAATTTTTAAAATATGAATTAAAGTATACCACGTTTCAAGCATAGTTAGCAGTATGGAGAAACCCATATGCCATGTTATTCTTACAGGCGCTCCGCTGCTAGTAGTATGCGCGTAAAAATGTAGGCTACAAGCACTTAACCGCATTGGATATTAAAATAAAGGTTTCGGTATTGTACGCTCATAATTCAACAAGCAGGAATGACAACTATAGGGCAGCTAATACTAATTATTCTATAACTGAAACTAAAGGTCATTTAAGATTTTGTATTATGGTTTAGCATGAAAATGTTCGTAAAGTTTATCGAACTTTTTATGTTATTGTCGAATTTCGAAAAGAAATGTACGGTAGGGTCTATTATTTTTGAATTGTATGCTAATTATTATCAATCAAAATTTTGTAATATTTTTTATTGTTTACAAAAATAAAATCTGGTAAACGTGTCCTGGAAAATTTGTTTAACCAAGCAAATTTTATTGGCAGATTGCCCTTCAAATACAAGTATTATGTTAACAATTTTAGTAAATTTAGTAAATAATAAATCATTAACTGCAGTTTGAGAATGAGTTGTTTCACAAGTAAGTAAAAATTATTCACAAATTAATAATAAGTCCTTTACACACACAAAATATTTACCTTATATCGATTGTATTATAAAATTTAAACAGTTTTAATACTGTTAATTTGCAATAATTAGCTGTTTAGTAGCACTCGGCTGCTCCATTAGACCCATAATGCCAACTAAACATGAAACGTACAGTAGGAATGACCACCAAATTATTTAAAACTAATAAAATAGGTACTACTAATAATAATGTCTGCTTGTATACCGTTACGAAGCAAAATTAAGGGTTGGAGAAAGTATTTGGAATAAAATAATTATATCTTTAAAGTAAATTAAACCCGAGATTTTCAAATCAGCTGGTAGAAATTTCTGATGCAGATTTTATATCAAAACATATTATAAAATAAAGGGGAGTAAACAATATCAAAGTTATTGTGGAGTAAACATTGTTGTGAGAGAATGACAATTCTTATAAACATGAAGAAATCTTTTCTGAGAATATTACATTGAACTAGGCCTATTTATATCAAAATTTAGTAACAATAAGTATGAGATGATAATGTCCTTTAGTTATAAAGTTCTTTATTTACTAGGCCTAGGCCTATAGAACATTAATTATTTTGCTTATTTGATTAACCAGTTGTAATATTGCAAGGAACTATTCAAACAAAAGTAGATCTAGTGCAAGTCATAGCTTTTGTTATATTTAACTTATTTTTATACTTACAGCTTACAATCCTTTTTTCTTTTATTTTCTTATATGTTAGGTTAGGTTATGAGGCCGCGGACGTTTTTAACTCAATGAGTTCACATGTGAGCTACATCTTGCGTAGTTTTTTCAATTGACGTAAATGTCCCAACGTGTTGTGTTGTGTATTATGTGTTATTTGTGAATGTGTTGAGTATATGTTCTCATTTAATCAATTGACGAGCATCAATGAATACAAGAAATAAATTACAAATACTGTGTAGGTTTGATAACGCATGATAAAGAGGCAAAACGGCTTAACTTATAAGAAAATAAAAGAAAAAAAGACTGTGAGCTGTAGTAAGAATAAAAATAAGTTAAATATATAGTAAAAAATAACCACTTCAATAAGGCAATCAATAACCATATAACCTTTGTACCATTCCGTATCATACAATTATTCTTATTCTGAGTTTAGCAACTAAAAAACTTACAATGAACAACAAGAAAACAAAAAAACTGAAGCACAGTGAGATCAGCACTACGACCTGCACAATTTTACTTCTGCAAAGCAAGCAGGTAGTTGCCAGCACTTTGTAATAACTTTAATTAATTTTCTGCAAAGTGTAAATTAAGTTTTAAGTATAGGCCCTAAATACTACATTTAGATCAATACAAACAAAATTAAAATTTACTTGTGGAGTACCTAGTACTACAATCAAAATAACTTGTTCTTCATTTACTATAAATTAACTTAAGTTATCCATATCAAAAGTTGAATATGCGTAACAGACATCAGTTTATGAGATTAATAGATATATTTAATTATCAACTTACATTTTTCGGCGTTCTTTCCTCTACTAAGCCCCTAACCAGCCACTGTTTTGTAGAGCCTGAAATATCTTCAACTGTGGCCTCTTCTATATGACAATATCTATAAACATATATAAACATTGATTATAATACAATTGAAAAGACACATTTTAATTATCATTTAACATAGATCTTTAAAAATTCAACTATTATTACAATTATGTTATATTTATTTATTTATTTCATTCCAACGGCAAAACCATTGCATATTGGCTACAAGTAACATGATTAAAATGATAAGTTTTAGTAATAGTCTATATATTTCATTTTTAATAAAATTTTATTATATTTTATACATATATATAGCCTATCATTTACTTAAGTTACGTCGTATAATAGGCCCTAAGATTAATCAAGTGTTTATGAAATAAGACATAAATGGCATAACAAACAATGACTAAACTGACACACTAAATGTTGTCATTAATATTATAATAGATTAAATATAATTTAGATGTATATATATAGCCTATTTATAACTTTACGAACTGGAAAAATTGAGAAACGTTGGTAAGTTTATGTTCCGGCTGTAGTTGTTATATTGTTGAAGTTATAAATGGTTACTTTGTAAACTGATTGTAAAATAAAACAAAAATAATCACAATAATTTGAAAAAGAACTTACTCCTCGGAAGGCTAATAGGGCACTAAATGATCGAGTTCCTACTATGTAGCCTACATATAGTGTTTGATAACCCATGTATGTGTATGTATGACAACATTTAATGAGTCAGTATATTCATGGCTTGTTCCACCTAGACAATTTAATAAAGCGTACAGAGTGAAATTTCAACACTCATGGATTAGCCATATGCATAACAAGTAGGTCTAGTTTCCTTTTGGCAATTACTACTTGTTCTTATCAAATACAATAGAATTACTGTCATGTCATGGGGTAATTTTATAAAAACTGGCTGCCTATCAAAAGTTAATAATATTATTACATTTTAAAATATTAATAGGCCCTGTATATTGTATGACTTAAAAACATACTGTGAATGGGTTAGAAATAGATATGTATTTACTCATATTTAATAAATAGATGTAAAAATAAACCGTCCAATTAGTCAATATTGATACCATACAATATCATTTCATATCAGTCAAAAAAAAACACTATAAATGTTTAGTTTGCCAAACATTACAGTTTACCAACTCCTGTGTAAATTGCACATTTAGAAATAAGAAACATAATTTAGTACATCCAAAACTAATCTGACCTAACTACACTAAGTTAACTAGTCACATTAGAATAGGCTATGTTTGAAAGTCAAATGAGATATAGATTTAGGTTATAGGTTACCAAAACAATTTTAATCAAAATTTAACCATTATTGTTCAAGATTGATTCAAGAGTAAGACCTTATCATGAATGTAAATTTTAAGCTACAATTACTAAGGCAGTTAAATATATTACTTTTGGTAGCCTGTAAAAGTTACTTCTGGGGTAAGTTAAAGACAGGAACAGCCACTTCTTTTATATACTAGGCCTATATTCTGAAAATATAAATTCACGACACATATTCATAAATGACAAAAAGTGTCTTCCCATAATATAATAAAAGTAAGTAAATTAGCACAAAATTAATTGTAGGACTAGGACCTATGGTTTGACTTTAGAACATACCTACTGTTACTAGTTGGTTTAGGCCTAGGTTAACTTTATTTTATGTATTTTTATATTTAATGAATGCGAGTAAGCTAAAATTGAACTGTTCAATTAGAATGCAATGCCCTTTGTTGATCATTATGTTTTTAACCACTTGCATGTTTTACTATGTAAAACATATACATTTCTTTGTTTATAGGGAACATCTATTAATATAGGCTAATACATATCAAAAGCTAACCTGATCTAACTTGTCAAAGTAAATCGAACACTATTTTTACCCAGTGAAATATATATTTTCAGAATCTTTTTGGCGTAAGTTTCCTATTCGACCCTAGACTAATATTTTTGTAGACACCGACGTTGTTTTACATCCTACTGTTAAATGTTGAATACAGGTAATCATACTGTGACTAAATATTATAAGTTAGACATTTAAAAAAATATATATTATTCTTGCATTTCTGTTGCCATAGGTTAGCCTAGGGTCGAATAGTAAACTTGCGCCATATTTTTTTTACGGGTGTTTTCATCGTTACCCTAAAAGTAATGTTTATGTTATATTTTAATTATGATCTAGTATTTATTGGTAAGTAAATTTTACTTACCAAATGAGTAATGACCTGATCAAGACTTGACTGTGTTTGGAGGAATCTAATGGTGCAGGACTGAAAAGCTGTCAAAGCAAGAAAAAACCAAAAAAGTTAAATAAATCATATAGTTACATTAATACCTAGTAAAAATACTGTACATCAGTAATTTTGATAACACAATAATTATAATTTAATAAGCTAACCTACAAGACTATGCAAATATAATACAAGGGCCTGTGTATCTAGGCCTACATACATTAGTGTACCCTACACAAAAAGGTTACTATTAAAATTAAAAAAAGGATATTAAAAATGTAGGGTATACATCTTACTACCATGAACCAGAAAATTACTAATTTTATAACTCATGCACTTTAAACTTGAAGTTGAATGAACAATGTTTCCGTAATTAATTAATGGAATACAACAAAAATGAAAATTGTAGTAATGAAATTATAGAATACCACTACTTTTTGCGAAGTGGTAATATCATAAACGCTGTGTTGCAACAAAAAAAAAAAACCGTAACTAAACTCACAGCCTCTAGTCGCAGTATGTTTCCAGTCTGTAAACATATTATATTAGCCTAAGTAAGTTGGTAGCACTTCTCATTTTTCTAAACAAATTTTCAACTGATTCTAGGCCTGATTTAACAAGTTGCCTCTGAGTGGCATTCTAAAAATTTGCCTTTAGCCTAAATATTATTACTAACCTTTCACAATAAATAGGCTAATAACTACCACACTAGGTTTCATGGATTTGCTTGTATATTTATGACATTCGAAACTATGACAAATGCATGAACAAACAATTATTACAAAGTAGGCCTAGGCTACTGTACGCCTAAAGAGAAGGACCTACAGTACTTTGAAAATATAACCATCATTTAAGTTCAGTTATTATACATATGACAGTAGCATAAATATAATTTAAAACAAGTTGTACTGATTAACTGATATATAGGCCTATATATAGCCTACTTTATACACATGCAAGACCTCTAGGCCTAGAAATTTACTTTAGGTTAGGTTATGTTTATGTTATACTATTGAAAAATCAAAATAAAATGCTGTTGTTAATTACTTTCAGATAGGCATATTACAGCCAATTTTCGAGTTTACCAATAGCAATCTGAGTTTTCAAATGCAATTTTATGTTAGAAAACTCTTATGCATTCTACTAGTAAGTTACGGTTTAGAGGTTATGAAACTTATAAAGTGAATTACATAGGCTAATTATAGCCTAAACATAGGCGTAGGCTAGTTTAAAATTATGAATTCGTAAAAACAACATTAATTTTAACATCTTTCATTAAATTTATGGACATTTATTAAGTCAGAAATAGTTTAAAATAAATCCGAAATTGCAATACTGCAATGGAAGGCCTAGTGAATTATAAATGAGAATTTCTAAAGACAAATACTACTGAAATATATATTATTTTAAATTATATTTACTAAATAATTGTAAAAGTACTTACCACATAAGTGAAGAGCTGATCATACAAAAGTGATTAAATAAGAATGTCGAAAATAATCTGGCCGACAGTAGTAGTAGTAGTGTAGAGTAGAATATTATGAGACAAGACGATGTAAAGGCAAAGGATGACTCACTGCTCACTGCGTTCGAACCGTTACGTGTAGAATGGGGGATGGGGAAGAATGGTTGAAATTTAACCCAAGTAACGAAGTAACGGTTATATTTTATTGGTACCCCACACCCAAATATAATATAATGTTAAAACAGCAAAGTATGTTCGTACTCTTCTAAGGCCGGCCGCACACTACATCGAACGCGACACGACAAGACAAGACAGTTTATCTTTTGTTTTGTTCTGTTCTGTTTCGTTCTGTCGGATGCGCCTCATACCGCGTCCGACACGACAAAACACGACGGCTTCCGACAACCTCTTAGTGCCAGATCGATTGTCTTACAGTGTAGTGTATTTCGTTTTGTATACTCA
>JAGFPH010021145.1:0-13593 GCA_018207615.1 Philaenus spumarius | reverse complement strand
ACCCCTACCCTTTTTAATTTATGCAAGATAAAAATATGTAGTACCGCTCTCGCAAACTTGCGTTGCCAAAGGCGTGATGGAAACTTCAAAAGCAAAACTGTATCTTTGATCGACTTAGTAAAAGTTTATATCTGTTAAACTTATTTGGCGCTCAAGAAGGTAATACATATAAAATGTTCTTATCGGAATTTAGAAACTCCACCGAGAATAATTTATTTTGTCCTTTGAATTATTATGCACTCAGCAGCTGTATTATTAGTAGTAAATTTTCAAATGCATACTGTTTCATTGTTCATGTGAAGAAAATCCTTGCTTATAATTAATCAATGTTCATTATTGAAAAACACTTTTGATTTACTGTTCACATGTTCTCTCTCTTGTGATCCAGGTCATTACGATATATCCCAAAACATTGAACTGCTATTCTATTTATTCTTCATACAATCACTCTATAAACTAAAATATTTTATTTAAGTTAAATAAGTAGAAAACTAATAGTTTATGTATTCGTTGTATTCATTTATCTGAGGTACAAACAGTAAACTTTCTAGAAACTGTTTTATTAAAAGTACTAGCAGGTACCAGTGGCTTCGCACATGGTCTAAAGATTCACCGCATAGTAATAAATGTTTATTGTTTTAGGGGTTGTTATTAGATTTTCACCCCTTAGCAGCACGCTATAAAATGCAAATATGATTTACATAGTATATACGTATTGTAAGAAATAAATGTACAAATTTCCAGCTCTCTAGCTTAATGTGAAGTATAATAATTAATTTGTATTGTTTTAGGGGTTGTTACATTTTCACCCCTTAGCAGTACACTAGAAAAATACAAATATGGTTTACTTTTTATGTATATCTTGCAAGAAATAAACGTACAAATTTCCAGCTCTCTAGTCTTAATGGAAGTACAACAATAAATATTTATTGTTTTAGGGTTTGTTTCAACCCTTAAATCAAAATAAATTCTAGCCTGTGTTTCATTCCAGGTCATGATCTATATGTGTGCCAAATTTCATTTAAATCCATCCAGTAGTTTTTACGTGATTGAGTAACACAGACACAGACAGACACCGTTAGATTTGTATATACTAGTATACAAGTATGATTAATTTGTCCGCTTTACTTTAATTACACTTCAGATAACGTTTACCAAAATTCAGTGTGATCAGAGTATCTCAGTTGACCAATATAGGTCATGGGTTCGAATCCCGATCTTGGTCCTTGTTTTTCCAATTTAATGTAATTAATTTAAAATATTTTCCACTCAAAATTAAACTTTTAATTAATTTGTTAGAGCTAATACAGCACATTGATACGTTTCTTAGAACTTAAGGAAGGGCATGTATTTATTTAGCTGCAGTTTCTATGGTAACTAAAGGTTTAATCAATATTAAATACTAGCTGACCCGTACGGAGTTGCCCGTGGTGGTTCGTATTTTCAGTTTTTTTAACGTAATTGTATTCTTTTTAAGTGTTCAGTCAGTCAGTGGTATTTGGCTTTTATATATATATATATATCTTCAATAATAAATGCACTATTGTCATAATAATAAAAGATCTGAAATTATGATTTCAATAACTTTGATCCACCCAAAACCCTCCTAAAATTTCGAAATGTTTTATACCCTTTCTTTGTGAGCACCTATGGCCCTAGAGGAAGCTACATACCAAATTTCATTCCAATCCATTCGGTAGTTTTGGAGAAATCGTGATTTAATAAGTTTGATAACCCCCAACCCCCCTAAAATTTCGAATTTTTTCAAACCCTTTCTTAGTAAGCACCTATGGCCCTAGAGGAAGCTACATACCAAATTTAATTTTAATCCGTTCGGTAGTTTTTGAGAAATCGTGATGAGTGAGTCAGTGAGTGAGTGAGTGGTATTTCGCTTTTATATATATAGATAAACAGCTGATTGGGTCGATCAGTTTCAAAATGACTACGTAGTTATACACTCGAAAATTGCTTCAATTGTAATTCCAGCGGTTGTTTAAGGTATAACCTGAAAGTCAAACAGAATTAAAGTTTTTTTATTATAATATAAATTTCCAGTAAATAAATATATACTGTTTGATGCGATGCCATTCATTCCCTTTTCTTTTCAATTAAAATGTAAATTGAATGAGGAAATTTAACTTTATATCAGCTTGTACAAATGGGAAAAAGTAATATGTTTATTTAAAATGCATGGAATGGTTAACCTATAACCTTATGAGACTCAAATGATAAATTAAAATATTTATTACAATTAGAGTTTTTTTGCTCAATACACGTGGTCAAAAACCTGTTTTAATAAATCATGTCCATGATGTTACTGAATGCAACAGTAAGTTTGACTTAAAGCGTTCATTTCACAAGGGGAAAGTCATTGGAAAATCTAAACATCTTTTTTATAGCGATGGATCAATTGCAATTGTTAACGAACTGAAATATTTCTGTAAAGAAAAGCAGCAATTAACATGTTTTCTATAGGCCTCACTGAACTTTCTAAACTAAAACATTTAAGAGACACTCAGACTCCTGGAGGGCCAACTGTAAACTTTTTGACTCACTGGTAAACAGCATTTTACTATACTGCAGTGAAACATGGGCTGACTTTCCTAAAACGATTGTTACAACTCTCTCGAAATACGCCAGATGATCTTGTAATTGAGACTGATATAGTGCACCTAAAACTAAAAGTGCTTAGCCTACACAAAGTGTTGAACTGGTGGCCTGCACCTCGTCAGATTACAGTTTACCGTGATTGTGTTATCTTAAACTTGGCTCCATCTCCAGACAAGATGTCCCGTGTATTTGAGTTACCTGGCTTGGACGTATGCTGAAAAGGATTAGAGTAGAACATATTTAGAAAAAAACTTTTTGAAAAAATGTAAAAACATTTTAACCCTTAGTTAGGCGCCCTCCTAAGACTAACGTCAGTAGGCGCCAGCTGCAAAATCCCTGCACTTTTATTTTCCAGAATTTCTGTCGCTATTTTGCAGCATTTCAAATTTGTTAGGGTTCAATTTTGATTGTAAAAACTTGGTCGTTGTGCCTCAGATCGTAAGATGCCCCATTGTAGAACCCCCCCCCCCCCCCTACGTGGATTTGAACCGGGTACATTTATGATATTTTACGTTTTGATCGATTTTGGAGGAACGAAGCGAGCTATAAGGTCGTGTAAAAAAAACAAAAGGTGCAGAATAATATCCTACATATATTTAGTTATATAATACTCTAAAAAAATGTCATTGTCGTAAGAAAAATATCAAACAATAGTTACTTCCGGTCAAAAAAAACGTGCTTGACACCCCAAAACGTGTTCTGAGGACCATGACCGGTGCTCATTTACCACTACTGACCTTAGGTCTCACCATAAGGGTCACTGCCATAGCTCATTTTTTCTATGGAAATTTGCTAATAAAAAGTACAAAATGAAAAAGCTAATGAATGTTATAGGACTAGCTACGTAGAGAATGTACTATTTGGAGAATAAAAAAATCGCAGCTGAACAATCTTGGAAACACAGAGCAAAGTTGTGTTATAACAAGACATTTCGAAAAACTTAAACTTAATTTTGGGACGCTAGTGGGGAAAACCCCAAAGTTCTTACAGCACAAAAGCGCGCTAGCGGCAAGAGACCCGCACTGATGGGATCGTTCACTTCCGCAGCTTATCACAGACTGATGATTGGTTAAAATTAAGCAAGGGTGGCAAATATCTGCTCGAAAAAGGTCAGAAGAAAGATACCTGGAACATTGTCAACATTGAACAGTTACAGCTTTATTTCAGTTTTTCTGAGAATGCGGGTAAGTCCCCGCCTAGCGCCTAACTAAGGGTTAATATGATCATATATTTCAATGCCGTACTGAATTCAAGATTCAGTGATTACATACAAGTGGTTTTACCTTCTGTGAAACCTATTTTGAGGAGAATAATTGTGCTTAATACATAATCAGAATTATTGTTCAACTTCGTCTTGTTGTCAAAAATATAACAGACTAATATTACACAAGGACAATTATTACTTTAACCGCAGTAAAATCTGGCCAATTCATAAATCAAGAAATGACAACATAACTCACTTTCTGTTTAGTCTGATTAGGTATGAATATTTTTAGAATTACAGGTTTATAGTTCATCAATCGTATAGTATTTAGGCAATTTTAACGTAAAACTCAGAATAGTCCATAACAAGTATCTACATTTTGTATTGTGTACATCCTAAAATTGAGAAAATAAATTATTAATATAATGCAATAAAGTAGTTTATTTTAAAGATATTTAAGTAAGTAACCCATATGTGTAAATGCACTAATATTAATGTTCTTTAGTTGTTTATATAATTAAGTCTTATTACAATCTCTGAAATTATGTTTTATCTTCGTAATTTGTATAGTATGTACTCAATTATAATTATTCTACAAATACATTAAAAATAATTATTGAAAATAAACTAAGGAAAAGAATGAAAAATTTTACAATTTTTAATTTTTGAAAAATGGTAAATATTTTGCTTATTTAACTGTAATTTAAAAGAATAAAGTTATTACTATTACTGTAAGTTGTAAATTTTATTATTTATATTTTTACTTAAATAAATTGGCCTTTCTGAATATAGGATAACGTTAATTATTTTGGTCTTAAGCCTGAGAGCTGAGCAAGCTCGCATTATTCGTATCTATATGTTATTAAGAAGTAGTAATTTTGTTTACAATTTAATTTAAAAAAACAAGTGTATGATGGGTAAAGTTGAGAATCATTTACTGATATTTGATGGATAGCTTTCAGTGTAAAACCTTTGATTACAACAGAAAGTCCTGAGCCTTATTGGAACATTCTGTGCTTTAACAGACAATGTTAGTTATTGTTGTAGGCCTAATATAATCAGATTGATGTGCACACAATGGTACGGTAAATACTGCAATTAGCTTATGTAAACGTTTAATCCTCAAAGACGTCCTGGGTTATGGAACGTTGTTATCTTCCAACTCTGAAAAGCAAGTACTTCATGAAAGAAAATATGAAGCTGAAATGAAATCTTAAATTGGATTATTTGTACAATTTTCTGAACTAGAGAAAGCGGAACACAAATATAATCACCATGGTGTCTGATCGTCTAAAACGCCAGTTTTTTCAAGATGGTTTGATCTAACGGGTTAAAATTTTGACATAAAAGTCAGTCATTGTCAACCACAGATCCAACGTAAAAAATATTTAGTGATTGAAAACAAATTGAAAAGGTTTAATATGTATATTTTATTTAGCACATAAAATCTTTGTTAAACATTTTTTGTAGAAAAGGTATAAAACCGCTGTGCCTCTTACAATCTTAAATATATACAATCTGAAAAACTCAAGAATATACTTCTTTTAATCTGAATCCAAAGAAGATGATCAAACCTCGACTTCTATAAGTAATATGGTGATATGTCGCATCAATTGTGTACACGAACAACAAAATACTACTCACTGACTCTCCTAATGACTGATCAATCTACAAACAGTAATTTTTAGAAGATGAAATGTTACATAACAATTTCTCTTACCCTAAGCTTTTCAAGAAATATTTTTTTAATATTCAAAATTTGAAATGGTTAATAGGTTACGTTAAAAAAAACTAAACCTTGGCATTGTAGATATTGATTTATAACTAAATATATTAGAACAATTTAGTAGGCCTATTCCTAAACTCCTAAACTATATAACAATCTATATACTGTGTGTAAAAAAAGACCGTCCTTCCCCCTTGAATTTTTTGCTTGTTAAAACAAACAAATATCTTTTGGGGAACGATACTTACTTAATCAAAAGTATATTTTGACGTTCTCGAAAATTTTGAGTGTCCCCCGAAAATTGGGGGATTTTGGGGGCAACTCAAAAGTTTCAAACTGGAAGTATGGCCATGTGGTACCTTATTTTAAAGGTTTATTTAAGACTAGAAAAATGGCATAAAGAAAATAAAAATCGGACCACCCAAAATAAAATGACGGCCCTAAACGTGTTGAAATAAATCGAAATAAAGTTGCTTATATCTAAAAAAAGGAAGAGTTTTTAGAAAAATTTTAATAGATAAACATTTTTTATTTCAATGTGCTTGATCTAAAAAATTGCTTACAAATCGATTTCGTAAATTTTATTTTTACAAAATTTTCTAAGATGGATTAGTAAAAAACAATTTACGAAATCAGTTTGGAAGCAATTTTTTAGGCAAGCACTTTGAAATAAACATATTTTGTCTCTTGAAATTGTTTCTAAAAACTCTTCCTTTTCGAGATATTAGCAACTTTATGTCGATTTATTTCAACACGTTTAGGGCCGCCATTTTGTTTCGGGTGGTCCGATCTTTCTTTTCTTCTCAAGTCATGCCCAATCGGTTTGCTGTGACATTTTTTGACAAAAACGGAACCAATGTTATGTTCTCCTAAGACAATTTGAATATGAAACATTAAAAATCCGTTTTCGATAATACTCATGGCTTTTCATGTGCGGTAATTAAATATGTTTCCATCGTGGGAAGTCGTATAAGTCTAAACGTTTTCAACACATTCTTGGAGGTAAGCCTTTGTAGGCCTCGGTTGGAAAATCATAAAGAAAGTCTGTGGAAATATGTCTTTTACTTTGTTCAATTAATTGGATTGTTCAGTAAATAGTTTTGCAGCTTTTCAACAACAGTCGTTAAACTCTGCAAAGGTATGAGACAATATACTTGTTGGGATAAAACTTAGCGCAGATTTTCACAATTAATACGTTTATTAAAATGAAACCGGATCTTCTTCACCTTGTGTAAAACAAAGAAAACAAGTACTTCGCACAACGTGACTTGGGCGCCATTTTTCAACTTAAAAAGTTATGAAACCTCTTAAATAAAATATGTTTTCAAGCCTGCTGTGGCGCTACTATTCCACCTAAAAATTTGTATTTATTCACAAATCCTTATCTTTGTTCTAAATGGTGCCAATGAACAAGGTTACTGATTGTGCAACAATTTTATTAAATATATACTGTATTCTCGAAGTTCTCAACATGGCGAAGAAGAGCCCCAATTGAACTAGGTATTTGATTAGTGTAACTTGTGTGCCCCTGAAGATGGAGATAATTTTGTTGAAACCCATTAGATGAAACGTATACATTGTGAACATCTATGTTCAAGTTTTATTCTGTTACAGAATATTTTAAACGTCTCCAAACGAATGAAATTTCAAAGTGTTTTATAGACAAACATTGTTGTATTGTAACGCAATATATACCAGTACCAAAGGATTTGCCACTTTATTTTATAGGGCACATCCAAATCGAGCCAATCCCTCAGGTCATTTTCTATGGGTTGTAAAATGTCCCCCTTCCACCCAGTCAAATCGAGCCAGCTCCAGCCAGCCGTGTTAAAAGAATTCTGCCAGGTACAAAAATTATCACTTTACAGGTACCGTCTTATCACTTTATATAATTAGAATACAAAAAAAACTAGAGGACTTACCTAAACTGTTTAGTCACAGTATTTTTCCGATAACAGTATGATTATAATATTTGTATAATTATAATATTTCGTCGTATTATCACTTTATATAATTAGAATTAAAAAAAACTAGAGGACTTACCTAAACTGTTTAGTCACAGTATTTTGCCAATAACAGTATGATTATAATATTTGTATAATTATAATATTTCGTCGTATTATAATTACGAGAAA
Source organism: Philaenus spumarius (assembly GCA_018207615.1). Lineage (NCBI taxonomy): Eukaryota > Metazoa > Arthropoda > Insecta > Hemiptera > Aphrophoridae > Philaenus > Philaenus spumarius. Next base: position 5,918 of record JAGFPH010021145.1, on the reverse strand, counting down.
GGTGGATGCTCTTTAATAATTTTTAATGTTGTCTAAATACGCCATACTGAAAATATGGAATAGTCTACAAAACTTCTGCTTCAGTGATTTCAAGGGTTGAATAGCTGGCTCGATTTGGATGTGGTCCGAGGGTCACCCTTAAGCCTCTGGCTCCATTTGGATGTTTTTGGGTAGGCGGACCAGGTAGACTGGCTCGATTTGCCAGAGCCCATTTTATACTGCATTACAAACAGAGAACAAAACGAGTTAGTTCTTTGTGACACGTAGCTTGTTGTCATGGTAAAGAGTGCAATGACTTTACGTAAAGAGAACATTGTGGTGTCGTTTGTTCTTCTTTGTGAATTTGTCTGTTTTACTTCCAGCAAAGTTTATGTTGTTATTAAAGACAAAACGTTGAATTTACCCAGTAACTGTATTGAGAAAATCCGGGAAAAGTGACATATTTTCACTAAAACGCATGAAACCAACTACCCTGTAATTTTATATCATTCGTCTAAAAATCTGTTTAAATTCTAGAAGGCACTTGGTAAGTTATTTGATTTCAAATTATAATCAGCATGTTAAAATTAAACTCATGAGAACTTAACAAAACAGTTTGTTGAAATGTTGTAACAGGGTCTTCCAGAGTATGTATTAAACTTTTAATTTGTGACGAAAATAAAGAAATTGTAATATTCATCAACAATAACTTTAATGCTACGATGGTACATAATAAAACAACGTATACATCAAACTCTTAAACATGAATTATTGTTAAGGAGGTCAGTGCACATTCAATTTTTTTTTTAAATTCGTTATTTTACATGTTACATAATAATGAATACAACTCTAATAAACTAAATAGCAAGGTAATAAATCTTAACATGACATTTGTGTTAAGTAAAATAAATACTAAACAAATAAAAGAGCACTGTTGATAACCGTAGCAAATACAGGGTTATTCAAAAAGAAATAGACACTTTTCTAAATCAATAACATTGAAACCGCATAATTTAAACCGGTCATGTTGTCATCAGTGGGTAGCTAATAAACTAAAGTTTTACTTTAACAGCTGATTGTTGGAACCTAGTTGCTAGATAACCCTTCTTTTTGTTGATGTAAAAATGGTTAGTAATAGCGTCGAGAAAGCTGTGTGCTTGAACTAGAGAAAAAACGTTTTTAAGAAGATGGATTCATTTATCGACTAATGGGGACGAATCAACGTTTTATATCAGTGGAAAGGTTAACAAACACGACCTGCGTATCTGGGGAACATAAAATCCCAGAGTAATTGTTGAACATGAGAGGGATTCTCCTAAGATAAACGTGATTTGTGATGTACCTAAACAAACGATATACGGGCCTTTCTTCTTTCCAGAAAGTACGATCAGAGGCACATCCTATTTGGACATGGTGAGTGAATGGCTTATCCCTCCACTAGAGGAAGACAGTAATGACTACATATTGGTTCAAGATGGAGCTCCGTCGCACTGGCACCATGATATCAGAATACCTCGATGAGCAATTACCAGGCGCTGGATTGGTCTTGCAACTGATGACAATGCGTCACTCAAGCGTTGACCATCTCGCAGAACAGACTTGACCCCATGATGTTTTTTTTTTCTCTGAGGTTATGGTAAAGATCAAGTTTTTAATTCCCTATAACCATTGAGCCTCTTGAAATTACGGCAATGCATAAGAAGAGCGATAGAGAATGTTGACGTCAATATACTTAACAGAGTCTGGTCAGAACTTGAGTATCGAATTGATGTTTGCCGTGCAACCCGTGGGGCTCACATAGGAAATCTATAACATTGTTTAAAAAAAATTAAAGTCCTCTTTATAATGGTACTATTAATTTTGTCTGTTGATAAAACCTGTTTTTCTACGTTCATTAAAAAATGACCATTTTTTTTTTGAATAACCCTGTATAAAACAAAGAAAACATTTACAATCATGTGGTAAAAAACAGGATGTTAAATGATAACACAACACTGTCTGAGAAAAACTGACGACGTTAACCCGTTTTAACTTTAACCTTAGTCGCTAGGCGGGGATTTACCCGCATTCTCAGAAAAACTGAAATAAAGTTGTAACTGTTCAATGTTGACAAACAATGTTCCAGGTATCTTTCTTCTGACCTTTTTCGAGTAGGTGTGTGCCACCCTTGCTTAATTTTAACCAATCATCAGTGCGGGTCTCTTGCCGCTAACACGCTTTTGTACTGTAAGAACTTAGGGGGTTTCCCCACTATCGTTCCAAAATTAAGTGTAAGTTTTTCGTAATTTCTTGTTATTGTTTAGGATAGTACGACTTAACACAACTTTGCTCTGTGTTGCCAACATTGTTCAGCTGCGATTTTTTTATTTTCCAAATGGTACTTTCTCTACAGACCTGTAACATTCATTAGCTTTTTCATTTTGTACTTTTTACTATCAAATTTCCATAGGAAAAATGAGCCATGCAGTGACCCTTATGGTGACACCTAAGGTCAGGAGTGGCAAATGAGCACCGATCATGGTCCTCAGAACACGTTTCGGGGTGTCAAATACGTTTTTTTGACAGGAAGTAACTATTTTTTGAAACATTTGTAGAGTATTGTATAAAAAATAAATGTAGGATATTATTCTGCACATTTTGGTTTTTTATACGACCTTATAGCTCGCTTGGTTCCCCCAAAATCGATCAAAACGTAAAATACCATAAATGTACCCGGTTCAAATCCACGTGGGGGTGGGGGGGTTTACCATGGGCCCAACTGCCAAGTTTTGAACCCTATCAGTTTTTAATCAAAATTGAACCCTACCAAATTTTAAATGCTCCAAAATAGCGACAGAAATTCTGGAAAATGAAAGTACGGGGATTTTGCCGCTAGCGCCTACTGACGTTAGTCCTAGGGGCGCGTCTAAGTGCTAACATTATCCTACTCATGCGCAGTAAAGTTAAATCATTTAATTTATTATTTACTTTATGTTTGTCGTAAAATTAGACAAAGTACGCCTCACATCGGCTGTAAATGGTACATTTTCCAGGTATCTTACTCACTTGGGAAAATTTAATGTCATCTCATTTTTATCTTTAAGGGCAGCCAACTGTAAAAATATAATTTATCTAAAGGAATTTGCGAGACTTGATGAAACGATAGTCTCAACCAAACTTTTTAAATATATGTGTAAATCTGCAAGGTTTAATAATTAATTGAATGTGTGGAGAATAGGGCAAGAACTGATATCGCATTAAATTCAGTTTAGCTTAATGTGTTTGGTTTATAAAACAGTGGTTCAGACGTAGATAAAGTTTCTATCCAATAATTCTAATTATATTTATAATATATAACTGATAGTAAAACGTAATTCTGCTAGTATACCAACATAGTAATAAGTATTTCCTCTGAAAAAATTTCCAGTAATTCATTTTACAAAATATACATACCAATTGTATTCATTTATTTATAAAACTTAAACTTGAATTAACTATCTTCGATTTGCACCAAATAAATTATGTAGTATTCCAGCTAAATCTATACTGTAATAAAATCGTGTCTGTCTGTCTGTTGTGACGGGATCAACTGAGCACAATTGAACTTATAAATCTGGGGTTTGATCAAAAAGTGTGACGTCTATTTTGCCTCTTTTGGGCACTTTAACTTTTGACTGGTACAGATGGAAATATATGTAAAGAAGCAGGTCGCGCAGGCAGGCAATTGTGTATGGAAGGGAGAAGTGGTATGCTATGTGTGGCGTTGTGGGGGATGTGACTGCTGCCAGTACTCTACTACCCAGTCTGTTTTCTACTGTCGGAGCGTGGCGCATGGCTTACTGTATCACTGATTTCCTACTAGTAGAACAACTCGGCTCCACATACATTTTTGTTTGTACACCACAAACAGAGTAAAAATAAGTAATTTTTTCCTTATCACATAAATAAACACGGGGCGTCAACACTACAATGTTTTTAATATCGGTAGTGTACTAGACAACGAGACCAGCCTCTGTCACCGACTGACTCGCTACACAGGCCCACACGCTGTTGGCGCATGCGCATACGCATACAGCCAGCCGCTTCTTCACATATATTTCCAACTGTAGCAATTATATTCAATTTGGAATACTCATTGATTTCAGCTGACCGAGTTCTTTCAAATAGTAAAGCCACGATGGCCGTGGTTGTTAAGGCGTGAAAGCTTTATCAATCGCCATGGCAACCATCAATGTAAAAGTTCCGGGTTCAATTCCCATTGACCCCGAATAATTTTCTAAATGGTTTCTTAATAGACATCATTGGCTGTGGTTCGGATTCCACGTAAAACTGTAAGTCCCGTCTACATTAGCCTTAAAGTGCAAAACAGCAGGACGTTAAAAAAATTATTTCGAATAGCCACTGAGATAGGTTTCATAGTTTAGGGGTTATAACACGAAAGTGTTAGTTTTTCTTAAATGTTTAGATTCACCGACTTTTTAAACAGTTGTAGCTTTTAAATAGTAAATTTAAGGAAAAATCTGGGACCAATATAAAATTTATATCTCTACAACTTTTATTTTTTTTATTTTTTTTCCGACACGATCTAAAATGTAAAATTGTAAACTAAGTTTTGCTTCTATTTAATTTTTGCCGTAATTGCAAGTGATGAAAGTTGTGGGTGCAGCCATTTGTATATAAATAAATTTACCTAAATTAAATTGCCTTCGGAAAAATTAAAATGGTTATTGTAAGAAAGCTGTAATAGACAGACATACTGCAGTGCACTTTTATAGATTTGTTCATAGCAATATTTCTTTTGTTGTGTTCGTTTTTTTTTTGTTAACTACGCCTTTTTAAGGTAAACTAAAAGAAATTTTAGCAATGAGAGCAATCAGATGTCGATAAATTTCCTCTCCGCCACAAATTACGTCTATTTCGGTTTTCTTACAATAAAACAATAGGCCTATTTCTCAGATCCCAGTTTATACACAATTCCTTCCTTTCAACCAACAAACATAAATTCAGTGAAACAAAGTGCTCCCGCGACACGCTGTAAGGAATTCAACTCTTATGTCACTTTATCTGATATTGCGTAGCAAACAGAATACAAAATGAGTTAATGGTCCGTAAAACCGTGATGGTGAGGTTTCAGTCTGGTAAAGTGTACAATGACTTTATGAACAGAGAACGTCGTGGTGTTATTTGTTCTTCTTTGTGGTTTTGTCTTTTGTACTTTCAGCTATGTTTGTTATAATGTTTTTTAGAAACAAGATCTTACCAATTGACTATGTTGTGTAAACCCTGGGGAAATTAAAATGTTGTAACTTAAACTGAAGAAACAAACCACGCTATACTCTTCCAACCAATGCGTCTAAAAATGTGTCTAAATTCTTGAAGATAAGATATTTTATTCAACATTATTTTTTGAAAATATAATGAAAAATAGTTGAAACTTACCAGAAATTGGATCTAAATTGCTTATCTTAATTTTCTAATAGGTTGTCTAAGGTTGCAGAAGGGGCTTGCAGAGTGTGTATTTAACTTTTAAGTATACACACAATTTGCAACGAGATAAATTAATTTTATTTAAATATTCAACTACACATGCTAAACTAATATTGGTCTAAAACAATTATTAGTAGGTCTAAAAAAAATCTATATATATATAATCCAAATATCACTCACTGACTCACTCATCACGAAATCTCAAAGACCACCGAACGGATTGGAATGAAATTTGGTATGTAGCTTCCTCTAGGGCCGTAGGTGCTCGTCAAGAAAGGTTTTCAGAAAATTCTAAATTTTAGGGGACTTTCGGGTGGTCAAATTTACTAACATCCCCATAAGAAATATATAGTAAAATATATGTATTGATTTATTTCTTTGGTTAATATACATTTAACTTTGATTTGTCTATCCGTGCAAAGCCAGATCGAAACAGCTAGTTATTATATGCAATCGGAAGATTCGTAAAGAAG
>JAGFPH010021143.1:0-13594 GCA_018207615.1 Philaenus spumarius | reverse complement strand
GCTGATACTAGCAATATATAAACGTTAAGTATGTCATGTGATACACAATTTTAAAGCTCTTAAAAGGGGCTAAAAGTTTTGTTTGAAACATTTCTGTGTAAAATGTAAGTGTAAATAGGTGGAAACCAAAAAGAAAAATTACGTAATTAAATATATACATTTTTATCAGCTTGTTTACAAATAACTACCAAACGGTAAAAGATACGATAAAAAGGATCAGGACATTAATTGTAGAAACAATTATAAGAAAGACAACGAAAAAAAATTTACTCCAATACCTTTAATAGTTTTTGAGATAAACGCGATTTACGAATCCCTTGCAATTTCTAACTTTGGGGGGCGCTGGGGGGGAAGCAAGGGGGTAGAGGTGGGGACTTTTGGCAATACACTTGTCTAAACTATAGTAATCGATGGGTAAAAAATTAGCTTTATACTATTTTTTCCTCTATCGGGTATTTTACGACACAGGTTGACTGGACTAATGGTCAAAACCAAAATAACTCCAAACACCCAAACCCAAATAGACCCGGTCCACCAAAACCTACTCCTAATCAGAAGCCGAAAAACTAAATAAGGAGGTTCTGCCTAGAAAGACATTTTATTTAGGAAACACAGGGCCGTGAATAAAATAACAATAATTATAAATAACGTAATGACAAAGTTAAATAATAATAAAAAGGTAAAAATAATGTATTGCCATTGGCTACGATCGAACCTGAAACCAATGTATATTTAACCGAAAAATGAAAATAGTAAACAGAAAGCGTTAGGTAGTATTCATTATAACATACGGGATGACTTGCTAAGTAATCAAGATACAAAAAAAGCCTATAGAAGAGATTCCGGCAAATTTCGCGGAAATTGAACTTAACCCGGCGGTACTAGAGATTGACATCGGTGCGGATATAAGTGTAGTACAATTAGATTACTTTGAGCATTTAAAAGGCAATGATGTATACATTTTGGAACTCCTGTAACAAACGTTGAAATAGTTACCGCGTTAAAAGGACGGATACAAAAAAAAACAACCAAGCTATGGTTAAAGTTAAATTAATTGGGGGCAAAAACAATAGACATGAAGTTCTTAGTCGTAAAAGGTTTAAGGTCAGGTGTGATAATGGGTTGTGACATATTATTCGAATTACAAGCCAGAATAAATATAAAAGACAAATATATTAAATTTAAAATTGATAAAGAAGTGCAAATACCGTTTATAGAAAAACAATCGGCCATTAGGAAAATAAAAGAAAAATTGTTTTAATATAAACTCAAGGTAGAAAAATAATATAACAGATGTTAACGGAGTAGAAATAAATAAAAACAATTCAAGTAAAATTGATAAAGTATTAATAAAGAATGATTCAAATAAAGAAAATGTAGGAGAAAGTAATAACATTTCTAAGGTAGTAGAAACTGAGTTACTTATGAAAGTGAGTACCGAGTATTATAGGATAGTGGTTGGAGACGCTGGTATTGAAAAAGGATGTAAAGGGACGCAGATGGGAACAATTGCTAAGGAGAAAAACGCGGGTAGGTTACAAACGGAAATAGGGTTGAAGCAATTCGTATCTAAGGAAGTGCGACTTCAACGAGGGTTAAATATAAATAAAAGAGTCATTACTGAAGGTTTCACAAAGGAAGCACAGGATACATTTTTGCGTCAAAATAATGCAATAATAATAAAAAGAAAAGAAGAAGCATATTAAAAAGTAATCCAATGATAAATTGTTGGCAAAACACTGTAACGTCAAAAACATCACTTTATTAGAGCGACACTAACCACTGTAATTCAACAAGGTACAACATTGGACGTGACCCTGAACGGAGCGAAATGAAACCTTTAATCGGAGCAGGAACACAAAATAATGTCTGCCACATAGTGCATGCGTACAGTATGGAAAATGCATCTTATAATCTTTTCTAGTTGCCTGTGCAAATTCTACCAAATGTTTTCAATAATATGGCATATAATCATATCTGCAGACTACCGTGCAGTTTTTGGTTTCTAATTGAGCAAGGATACCTGGATACCTAAATTTTATTTTATTTAAAAATAAACGGTATCAGGAAACTGACACATACTTTCTCCCTCATTATAGGAACTTAATTTTTTATTTTTAAGAGTAATTTTCCCATAAAAACCCTTAAAATAACGGAAAAACCAACTTTTCTCAAAAACGGCTCGAACGATTTTGATCAAAATTTTACAGTTTATAGTACTTTAGGTCCCTAATAAACTATAAAATTTTAATCAAAATCGTTAGAGCCGTTTTTGAGAAAAGTTGATTTTTCCGTTATTTTAAGGGTTTTTATGGGAAAATTACCCTTAAAAATAAAAAATTCACAAAAATGAAAAAAACGCCTGGAGATACCGTGGATTAATACCTCCATACCAAATTTCATCAAAATCGGACGACTGGTTTAGGCTCTAGGTCTGATAACATCCACACAGACACACAGACACACAGACACACAGACACACAGACACACAGACACACACACAGACATCACTCCGAAAACCACTTTTTTAGGTTCAGGGGGACCCAAAACGGATATTTCCACCAAAAACTCAAACTCGAAAATTTTGACGAATACAATACTTTCTCCATATACTATGGTATAGGGGGAGAAAGTAAAAGATTCATTGTGTTTTCCAATAACATTACTAGTATAGAGACTCTATCCAACTGAGCTGTCGATTTCTTTGACATCGTAATGAATTGGTGCGAGGTAGCTTGACGGAAACACGGACATTTCGACGGTACTCCATGATCATATTTTCATGAATTAGCAGGGTATTTTGTTCGTGTGTTGGGCCGTAAAATCCCTTTCCCGGATTTTACATAGGCTTATTCTGCACGAGAGTCTACCCAATATTATATTAACTCGACCGTTTCACATTTTGGCTGTAATATGTGTGTGTGTGTGTGTAGCTTTGTTTGTGTGAAACGATGAGGCGATACCCCATAGGGGATTAAAATAACAATAAAGTGCACGGAAAGTAAATTTAACTAACTTTAGTAGCGTAAAATAAGATCAAGATCCACTCCTGTGGTCCTTAAATAAACGGGCAGTATGGTAAATATGGAAAATAAATTTGAAACTCCTCACCTTACTTCAGGCCTGTAAACTATTTGTCTGAGATAAATAAAGGTTAAAAAAAATTTCCCGAAAATGCATAGCAAACATATAGTTTATTATTTTTTTTTTTAGTTTCATGATTTTTGGTATCCAAGTCAGTTCATAAAATGAAAGAAATACAGGAAATAACCTGTATATTACCTGCTTGTTAGTTCGTCGTGTGACTTCTTTGATTCGTTTTACTACGACGCGTTTCGAGACCGTAGTCTCATTATCAAGTAAATAATATATCACTCCCCCCCATGTCTCAAAAAATGTATGCCTACAACAGCTTCATCCACCGCCTTCTCCCTATACCACTAAATAAACAGGACTTCCATGATGAACTTAACACCATAAAGCTTATAGCACAGCGAAACGGCTATCAAAGTTCAATCATCGACAAATTATTACGTAAACACATGAAAAGGACATCCATGCCACGTAAAAACAAGGAAATTAATAAATTTGTCTCGATCGAATATTCTAACATTGTCCCTATGATGCTAAAAAATACATTTAATAAACACAAAGTTAACATCACCAATAGTATCGAACAAATAACAATGTTCCAAAAATATTGCGTCATAAACGGTCGACACCAACAGAAAGGAAGTCAGGTATATACAGAATAAACTGTAACGATTGTGACCGCTTTTATATTGGACAGACAGGCAGAGCGCTTAAAGAACTCTTTAAAGAACACCTGCCGCACAATAACATGCGTAAAATGCAAGTCAAATTACGCTCATCATTTAATAGACTATAACCACAGTCACATGAATTTCGACAATAACTTGACACCTCTTCATTATTGCGTAAATGGGAGATTAATGAACGCCATAGCAGAATTATAAATTTATAAAGAATTCAGACATAACCCAGATAAGTTACTGAATGATCAGCTACCTTTTCAATCAAACGACCTGTACGATACAGCCTTCAGTTATCAAGATAGGTCTGGTCAATGACCACCTTACAAATAGACTGCTTAGTTTAGTGTATCGTAGACGACGAGATGGGAGTACACCAACCGACTTAATCCGTGTAGCACAAAAAATGATTATGTGTTGTGTATTTTTGTTTTTATTGTGTTTGTGTTTTAGTGTGTATATGACGACCTGAATAATATAGTAATAACCTGAAAGTAATATATTATTTACTTAATAATGAGACTACGGTCTCGAAACGCGTCGTAGTAAAACGAATCAAAGAAGTCACACGACGGACTAATAAGCATTTAATATACTGATAGTTATTTCCTGTATTTATTTCATATAGTTTATGTTTATACAGCTACACAGATCCGCGGAGAAAAAGAAGAGCGATGATTCGAAAGAAAGAAACAGAAACCATCGTTTAGTCAATAAAAATCCAATATAAAAAACAACCTCAGAGGCAGGGTTTTTAAAAATAAGGAAATAATCAGGAGTTCCTGCAAACTTGAGACAGAGCTTCGAGCTACATCCGTTAAAACAGGATGCAGTGTCTCATTGCAGCGTTGCCAAACCTCGGCCGCCAGATTTGCGCCGAAATTGATAAAATGAATATCCACTTGTGAACTGTAGCGATGCTAGCACTCCAAGACATAACTTTTTGGAACTAAAAATATACACTAGGTTCCCATTTGACTGCCAATACAAATAAATTTTATTCGTCATTAATCATCATTATAAGACAGAATAACAGGGTCTGCAATTTGGCGGCCGTATACGGCTTCCATTTAGAACCAGCCGCCAAATCGAATGCAAATCGTGCCATATGAGGCAGCCAAATGGTACCTAATCTTTATATGTATATATAAATATATGATTTTTAATGATATCACAAAACGTGTTCTGTTGACCATGATCAGTGCTCATTTACTACTCCTGACCATAAGGGCCACTGCAATAGCTCATGTTTCCTATGGAATTTCGCTAACAAGACCTGAGTAACTTTGAGAAAGTTTAAACAGACCAAAATTAATCTCTCTGCGGTTTCTAGATATCGTAAATATTTTTCGGGTACAAGAGTCTTAGGTGTACAGCTATAAAACCCTGTGCATCGACTTTGGAAGTTTATCAGCGGCTACAAAAAATTACAAAACGAGACATTGTTCTTTTATTCGAATTTTAAAATTTGGTTCCCTAGATGGTATATTGCCGGTGAAAACGTTAATGTTAAATTTTACTAAAAATAAAACTATATCAAGATTATTTGAAAAAAGTATTAAGATGTGTAGATTCCGTCACGTGACTTCTTTTTCGTTAGACCACCAACGCGTTTCGGAGATGTTACTCCATTATCACAGTTTTCATGACTCTAGGTCGTCAATACATTACTATAGTTAATAACCAACACATGAACACGTACATTACAGGACACATATGATGAGCACTGAGTTAATGCCCAAGGTCAACTCAATAGAGTGATAGAAAAGCTGATGATGGATGGACTAATAATCCAAAACTCGTAAGCCGTGTTCTGAAAAAGAAATCAAGTGACAGAATTTATACATAATCTGGCTTATTATTATTATCATCGAATTGCCATAGGAAAGATAAGCTATTGCAGTGAGCCTTAAGGTGACACCTAAGATTAGATTAGTAGATGAGAACCAATCCGGGTCTCCAGAACGGCCGGATTTTAGGTCCGATTTGGTCCAAACTTGGTACAATCGTTGTTTTAAGTCGCTCGGACGAGTTGTATTTACCGGTAGTAAGTTTTTTGACAGGAAATAACTATTTTATGAGATTGTTAGTACTAGAATGAACCTTTTTTATGGGTTTATATGAAAAAGTTAATGTAGATTATTATTCTGCACAATCTGTTTTTTACACGACCTTATAGCTCGCTTGGTTCTCCCAAAATCTATCAAAAGATAAAATATAATTAAAGTAAAGTACCCGGTTCAAAACCACGTGGTGACTTATACAGAAGGCCTATTTTGTACGCTGCGAGCGAAGCGAAGCAGATCATGCGCCCGGACCACAAGGTCGACGTACAAACTCGCAAAGCAAGTCTTTCCCTAGGTGCAAACACATTCTTCTAGTATATTTCATACACGGAGGCAGCTATTCAGCGTCTTCGGTAGTTGACCAATTTCCCAAATTGTCGGTTAAAAACCTAAAACATATAAACTTAATTTTTGAAATTCGCTCAACTCACTTCAGCGATTCAGCTGCGTGGTCGATTTTTCCATCTGATACAATTTCCCCTCATTAGGTAGTAGAACATTTTAGCTATGTTTTTAATTTAAATTCTGTATATTACAATATTCTTGTCAAAAGTGTCTACTTACTAAATTGGTATGCCATCAAGCAATAAGTCACTAAGTACTTAGCATGCTTAATGTGTTTCCATTCATCAAGTTAAGATTCCAAGGCATAAAGCTTTATTTATTTATGGTATTAATTATGACCCTGTGTGTGCAGAGACCCATCCATTACTCTGTCCATTAATATTTCATCAAGTTCTCCGTGTAAAGACGGGACTGATGTTTAATACAACAGCAATTACTGTTTAAGCAGGTGACCTCATTGTGCTAAATACCTCAGGATATACACTTCTATTTATCTTATTATTTTATTTCTTACAATTTATTTTTAATGTTATGTTAAAGTAATATTCTGACTAATTGCAAATCCTATTTTTAACCTATTTTTAAGCTCTTGGTTACGTTACTTAAAGCATTGTATAGTTATACACATTAATATTTTTAAAACACAGTATCAAATCAATGTTCTTTAGATCAAGAACTGATAGCTAACATAATTCTGACAGTTATATTATATTTTCGTAGAATTTATGTCAGGGTTGTATTGAAGATGGTATCTAAATACAAATTTTCTGTGGTAAAATCTTCCACGGTCTCTTCACGTATCGAGAAGTTCTACATTTTACCAAAATCTAGGCTAACTTTTTATCAGAAAACCTATTTGTACCATGCACCAAAGTATTTAAATTCCATCACTTTATAGATATAAGAAAAATTCATGAAAAAAAAAACAAAATTTGTGAAGCATTGGCAATTGGCTATTACAGAATGATAATGTTGAGAACATCTTTGATTGCTTAGTATAATCTCTTAAATTAAGGGAAGGAGGCAGTGATATGGGCCTTTTCTGTTATATCCCCGCATTTACAAACTATTTTCTATTCTCAAATTATTTTCTATAGAATGAGGATTAATCGGGAATGTCCAAATAACTATTTATAACTACTCCATAACATATAAGGAAGGAAGTTTCCAGTTTTTGTTAATATTAGATAGCCTAAGGGTTATCGCAAACGCGTAACTTTAATATTCGACTCTAGCCTAATATTTTTGCAAACAACGCGACGTTGTTTTACATTTTACTGTTAGATGTTGAACACAGGTAAACATACTGTGACTAAATAGGTTAGGTTAGAACCTTTTAGGTATTTTTTAATTTTATTTAAGCATATTTGATGCCATAGGTTAGCCTGGAGTCGAATAGTAAAGTTGCGCATGTTTAAAAATTGTTTATTATTTTTTTCCCAACAATTATACGTTTAAATGATGAGTAAGTATTATATTTCACATTTGTAGTTCTATCCCGATTAATCCTCATTCTATAGAAAATAGTTTGTAAATGCGGGGATATAACAGAAAAGACCCAGTGATATTTATATAATGGGGCGAAGAATTATTTTTAAGTTGCGAGGAGAGGTTAGGACAGTCAATTGCTCTTATTTTTGTTGCACTTTGTGAAGGTAAACCAAAAACAGACTTTGCCTTCGGGGTTACCTAATTTCCTGTTTTTGTTGGCATTTCATATAAAGTATTATTAATATGTTGTTTATTTAATTAAATTGTATTGAAAAATTATTGATATTATACATAGTACAGAAAAGCCAAATACCACTAACTGACTCACTCATCACGTAATCTCAAAAACCACCTTAAGGATTGGAATGAAATTTGGTATGTAGCTTCCTCTAGGGCTCGCTAAGAAAGGTTTTCAAGAAATTCGAAATTGTAGGGGGGTTTGGGGGGTCAAAGTTACTGAAAAAATACCCCAGAATGGATTGGAATAAAATTTGGTATGTAGCTACGTCTAGGGCCCTAGGTGTTTGCTAAGAAATGTTTTAAAATACTTTGAAATTTTAGGGGGATTGGTGGGTCAAAGTTACTAAAAAAAACCACCGAACGGATTGGAATGAAATTTGGTATTTAGCTTCCTCTAGGGCCCTAGGTGCTCGCTAAGAAAGGTTTTTTTGAAAAATTCAAAATTTTAGGGGGTTTGGGGGGTCAAAGTTGCTAAGAAATACATAGTATAATATATTGATTGATATATATTTTTTGTTAATATACATTTAACTTTGATTTATCTATCCGTGCAAAGCCGGATCGGGCCAGCTAGTTATGTATATAATTTGATATAAGAGTGTAAAATATGTATATACGTATTCACAATCTAAAGGCCGTTTTTTTAGTCCGATTTGGTCCAAACTTGGTACACACGTTAGTAGTCTACGTCGTTCGGACGATTTTGGTAGCAAAACAGTCCAACAACCAGAAGCACGTTTTTTGACCGGAAACTATTTTTTAGATTTTTACGAGAATGAAACCTTTTTAAAGTCGTATCCAAATAAATAAATGTAGGATATTATTCTGCACGTTTTATATTTTTACACGACATTATAGTTAGCTTGGTTCCCAGAAAATCTATTAAAACGTAAAATGCCATAAAATTTCCCAGTTTAAATCCACGTGGGGTGATTTTACTGTGGGGGCATCTTCAGATTAGAGGCCGACGGCCGATTTTGTATGCTGCGACCAAAGCGAAGCAGTCCATGACCCTAGACCGCAAGGTCGAGGTGCAAACTCGCAAAGCTAACGAAGGAGCGCTGAAGGCTTCGGATCAAACAAATTCTATTCATATATTCGTACACTGCGGCTATTCAGCGCCTTCGTGAGAGAATAAATTTCCCAAATAGTTGGTTGACCCTAAAACATATAAACTTAATTTTAGAAATTCGCTCAACTGACGTCAGCGGTTCAGCTGCGTGGTCGAATAACTAGTCTCAGAAAGTATGTAACTACAGTATGTATGTGGACAGTTTTCTTTAATAAGTAAATACAATTACCTTTCAGGCAATAGGTTATTAGAGCTGTAAAAATTTAAATCTATGTATATACTCCAAATACCACTAACTGACTCACTCATCACGAAATCTCAAAAATCACCTAACGGATTTGAATGAAATTTGGTATTTAGCTTCCTTTAGGGCCGTAGGTGCTCGCTAAGAAAGGTTTTTAAAAAATTCGAAATTTTTGAGTACGTTTAGGGGTGGGTCAAAGATACTAAAAAAAAAAAACACCGAATGGATTGGAATGAAATTTGGTACGTAGCTTCCTCTAGGACCCTAGGTGCTCGCTAAGAAAGGTTTTTAAAAAATTGGAAATTTTAGGGGCGGTTAAAGGGGGGGGCCAAAGTTTCTAAAAAAAAACATCGAACCGATTGGAATAAAATTTGGTATGTAGCTTCCTCTAGGGCCCTAGGTGCTCGCTAAGAAAGGTTTTTTTAAAAATTCTAAATTTTAGGGAGTTTGGGAGGGTCGAAGTTATTAAACATCCCCATAAGAAAAACATGTAATATATTTATTGATATATTTGTTTTGTTAATATACATTTAACTTTGATTCGTCTATCCGTGCAAAGTCGGATCGGGCCATCTAGTTATTAATAAAATCGAGTTTGTTTGATGGTTTAGTTAATTATTTACTTAGCGACAGCACGGTGAGTAATATTTTGAAGCGTTTGTGAAAACATAACCTGTATCGAATATTTTGTGTAAACTATCTTATCGATACTAGTTTCATTTCATAACGTCACGCAGTAGCAATACCTCGCCGTTGCCAATATTTGCTCACCTCTCACCGTACATTGTTACTTTACTCAAACTGCGATTCTTTATTCTTTTTCGTTGTGGAACAATTTTGTTTCTGTACAAAACTGTGAACTAAAGTTATATTGCAGTGCGTTATGTTTATATTTGTTGTAAAATTATGTTGTTTTGGAGTTATAATCGAGTGCAATATAACTTTAGTGACAAACTGAATGTTTTAATCCTTATAGTTTTAATCAATAAGGTAAAACTAATTTCTCTGAAATGATTGTTCTAACATAATTATGTTGTAGACAATTACCAAGAAATTCTGGTTACATATTTTAGTCACTAACTCGTTTATCTTTCGACCTACAGAAACGGTAAAAGAGCCATTGTGTTTGCGGTTAAGAAAAATATAATATTTTGTCTCTTGTACATTTTTTGTAAAGTTAGCGGTTTTCGAGATTTTCCAAGTTAAACATTTTGTTACGGCCGTCATTTTGAAAATTATAAACATAAGTTCTTGGTGTTTAGTACATTTGTAGATCGTAACATTAAAAAAAAATATACCAAATTGGAACTCAATATCTTATCTATTTCTTGAGTTACAGTAAGATTTTTTTTAAAGAAAAAAATGGCAGATTGCTACTATACTAAGCTGAATTCAAAAAAAAGTTTCTGAATATTTTCAATTTATTTCAATGTATAAAATACGATCCTGTATTCGGTAGCCCGTTCAGGTTTTTTGAGACACACTGTCTAACAGAAATTTAGCCGACTTCTTTTGGGAAAAATTCATGAAAATGTTATTAAACCATTAGAAGTAGGCCTACTCCATTGATTGTTCACAGACCTAAAACTGCTCAAATATTGTACCTAGTTGAACAAAAATTATTTCAAAACGGTGTTCGAGATCTAAAAGAACAGACAGGCAGTGATACATGTAAACATAAAAGAGAATTTACTAAACAAAAATAAATACTATTCTTTTATTACAGTTAACGTTCAGTGCTACGCAAATTTCGTATTTTCTATGCTAGGAACTGACCTTTTCTTTTTTATATTTTTAGCCAAACTGAGTAGAAATTACTTTATTTTTTATTTTTGAACCTTTCTACGTAATAATCACTAATATTTTAAAGCGGACGCACATGTGCGTTCATAGCACATACATTTAAAATTGGTGTGCAATAATCTGTATATTGAAAATACTTCCAATACGGGGATTGGCGTGCGAAGCACGCATTGCTCTTTGTATTGAAGACAGATTCAATATGGTGGTTGGCGTGCAATGCACTGTGCGTCGGCCGCTTCTCATAGTGTTCAGTGTCAAGCTCACATGTGCGTCTTTAGCAGTGAACGTGTTAAAGTCCATCGCATTATAACATAGGCACATAAATAACACAAGCATTCACCTCTTGCACATAAGCTTTTAGAGAATGTAATAACACAGAGTGCAGCAACTATAAAAGTTAAATAAGTTTTACAAAAGTTTAGAAGCAATATTTCATCCCCTGAGGCACCAACATGGACTTTGTACAGTTTAATTACATTTTAAGTCTTGACTTTCTTGATAGCAATGTTATCATAGTATATTAATTTAAATTTAATTAATGGAGTTACATTTAATGCATAGTAAATTAAAACCAACGCAACTTTGAAATTTCTTACTTAATAAAATGCGACCCTAATTAACAATTCAAATTTATTATACAGGGTGATTCAGAACTATACGGCAATGTGTTGGTTGCTCATTCTTTAGCTAACAATAAGGAAAAAAGTTCACATAAACATAGCCTCGAAAACGCTTCGTTTCCCTGATATCCCCCGTTACATTTTTTGCATTAAATAATTCATATCTAGAGAAATGTGTGACTGATTCAGTTAAAACTTGGCAAGAAGTTTAACCTAACAATGGTCTAACTCAAGAAAAATAATCGTATATGTATAAAAAATGCGTTTAAAAATGGCGGATGTTTGAAAATTTCAAACCTAAATTACTCAAAAACCGTACATTTTAACGAAAAGTAACAAGACACCTTTTTTGTACCCTTTCGATTCCATATCGGATGAAGTAACTTTTGAAACAATCTGATGAAGGATAATAGTTAAGTTAAAGGTAGTAGCATCACATGTATACACAATCCTGTTTACTGTGTTATAGGAAGCCGGGGTGAACAATCCAATTATTACACATAACTAAACTATCCGATCTTTTTGGCAGTGAGACCATCCGATAGGGAATCAAAAGGGTTACAAAAATGTACTGTAATGTTAAAATGTACTGGTTTTTAGTCATTTAGGTTTAAAATTTTCAAACAGCCGCCATTTTAAAGTGCATGATTGGATATAATCGTTTAATTTTCTTGAGATAGATAATTATTAGGTAGAGGAAATTTATAAATGCATTTATAGCCTGTACACTAGTTTGACATTCGTATTGGAATTGGGAACTGGAAACACTAAATTTCCTGGACCTATCCGTGAAAAACCTCGACAACCAAAATTATTTTTCTGCATATTTAGAAAACCAACCAAACAATACGTGCATTATCAAATCGTCCACATTCACAAAGGCATTCAGTCTATAGAAGCTTCAAACACCATCTCTTAACTGTACCAATGCAACAAGTAGAGTAAAACCAAGAACAGTTCGCCTTGGCTAATCATTGTTACCAAGCTAAATCGTTGACACCCTCATTAAAAGGAACAAGAACAAGTTACGCAAAGTTAACGACCTAAGAAAAAAACGTAACACTTATCTTGGAAATCGGCAACTAATTGAATTACAAACAATTTAAGAACGAAATGGCAAAACATTACATTTAAAAGTAACAATAAACTTTAGTCCCAACTAAAACCTCAAAACAAAGTCATAAGGGATGGTAAAATTTTTAAACGCGAATATTTAGAATAACTTACAACTACTGTCCGAGCGTTTACTCGTCAAAACATAACATTCCTTCCACAAACGATTTAAAGAACACATACCAACAAGTAAAGGAAAAGCAAAGAAATCAAGTTACGCAGAACATATCATCAATAACTGCCACACTTACACTGATATCAATACTGATGTGAACGTTTTGCACACAAGGGTAAAACATGCCTTTGGGCGTTCTTTGGATGGATTCGTGATTTACAGAGCATTTGAACTAAAACCTACCCAAATGTTAAACAAACAACTCTCAATCCTCTCTAATACCAATAGCTGTTAGAAGAGACTGTTATAGGGTGAAAATTAACCAGTGTGGAACTAACTGGAAGCGTTTGTGGAAATTAATCAATGAATTCAGAGGTAGAATTATAAAAATAGACTATCTCAATGAAACAGTTTAAAAAAAAATCGCAATACTCTTAACGTGGTAGCAAACGATTCAATTGTTTCTTCTATAATGTCGGATATAACCGGACATGTAGTATTGACCCTGGAGGAGAACCTATATTAAATGTATTTATTAGATCAAATCTGTCTCTTACCTGCAACCTATTACTAGACCTGGCAAGCTAGTACGATGTCGACCCGAATAAATACATTTTTGCTTATAGCTCCGTGCTTTCTGCATCGTGTTCAGAAAAATACCAGGAAAAAAAGACTACATATGATCAGTTTTGGGAGAAAGCGGAAATGCATA
>JAGFPH010021141.1:0-11961 GCA_018207615.1 Philaenus spumarius | reverse complement strand
GGCGCAAAGAAGTATAACTTCCGATAGTTCTTAAAAATTTGTTCTTAATTTTCAGCGTGACGCGGTTTCTCGACCAACATCCCATCCCAAAGTGTCTAACGGGCGCAAAGAAGTATAACTTCAAAAAATCTTCATCACAGTTTGACATTATTATCTCTTTTTAAACACTTCTTAAAACGTGCTTTCACACACCCTCACAGCAGACTGACAGTCAGTATTTTCACTGTCAAGCTCAAAAGCTGCTTTATAGTGCTAGCAGTAAACAAACAGTGTAAACATACAGAAAGTTCATTCATTTCTCTTTTGTTATCATTATAACAGTGTGTCGTACACACAGTAGTGTACTATACACTATTTTTTTTATTTATCGTTTATGTTAACTATAATGTACAAGTGAACCTATAATTATGTACTGTACTGTAATTGAGAGTTACAAGTGTAATCATGTTGTCCTTACAGTGTACGTTCAGGTTCTTCTAAATCATAATATGTAAGTAGTCTTACATACTGTATTGTAATTACATTACTGCTTGTACTGTTTAACCACTTTAATCGATTAAAGGGCTTATATTTTAGCCTAAATGGCATTTTCTTAGTTATTTTCAAAAATCTGAACAAATTGATAATCCGAACCCCCTCGGTCCCAATTAGTTCGGATTTTCGACGCTCTACTGTAATTGGATAATTGAAGTACGTGAAGTGAGGGTTAACTATTAAGAATATGAAGTTGAGTAATTGAAACATTGTTCCTGGATGGGGTTTGGCCAATGGTATAAATTTATTTTTATTGAAAAAAATTTTAAACAAAATTTATTGAATTGCTAAACAAAAGATGAAATTTGTGTAATCTTTAGGTTGTCAACTAACATGTTGAGATAACCTAAACATTACAAAATAGTAGGGATGGGTCGATTCTCGATACCGATTCTCGATACCACCGATACTTAGCTTTGGTATCGGTATCGAGAATCGATAGCCGAAACTCGATACCGATACCAAGAGATACTCAGTTGTCAGAACTGCCCGTTCTCGTATAGACTCCGTGAATGTAATCTCCGGTATTTGCAATCGCATTCTCTGTATTTTAACTCAATTCAGCATTTAACAATAAATATCAGTAGGGAAAATGTAAAACATTATTAATTTTATGTAAGTAGACATTTTCCCCAGTAAAATGTTTTAGGCAATTGTTTCCTTTCTTAAGTAAACGCTTCTTGTTTTATTTTTATTCATGCGTAGGGCTGTTATTTGTACACAAGAAGTCTAGAGTAGGCTCAAGGTCAAACATTTATTGATTCGTTTGTTATCGTGTCTATAGAATTAGGGTGTCTACTGCGAAGAAAAATAACACATTTTATAGATCGGTAACAAAAGTATAAAGCAATAATTTTATTTGTTTGAAATCGGGTAAAACTTGTTGGGACTTACGTTACCCGTGATTTATGATTTTTATGGGAGACCCGACGGAATTCCTTTGTTTTACTTTTTATTTAGAGATGAGTCGTTTCTATTTTTTTTTTTCGGTTCCCGGTTCTAGAGTCAAATCGGTTCTATTTATTATTCAAGGAATTTAACAAGAATTTAAGAGTAAAGTATAAGATTTAATTTAAATACTGAAATGATTAAGTATGTTATGTACAGATAATTAAATACAAGTATTCAGCTAAGTTAAATTACAGACAAAAGTCCATCACTTTCAAAGTCTATTATAAAATATTGCCACCCTTCGATGCCATTGCTGAATAGACTAGCCTACTCTGGTTAAGTTTTCACATATCCTCAACTAACTAAACTTAATCAAATTAATATGTTAATTCAGTATAGTGTCGATTATCCGAAAGAGGAAATGTACTGTAAATAAATAAATACATTACAGTACTGCACGTCGTGCACGTAATTCCGAATTTAAAGCTTTTTACTCGCATAATCAGCCGAGTTGTAGATTTCAGGGAGTTTGTGCGCTCAACGGAACAGCGGCCGCTGTTGAGCCCTTCGTAAGTGAGTAGGCCTACACAATTTAATTACCCGAACAAATCGACGCTCTACTATTAACTAATAATAAAAATAAAAAAAATGAATAAAATACTGCACTAAAACTGAATACTGTATTTACACACAGCGTTATTAACTTGATATTACAGTACTTTGTAGCTTGTTCTAACAAGTTGTTCAGACTTCGGCGGGATTAAACTGACGCCGTCGAATCAAATTTTCGATGATTGAAGTTCCGATTATTTCTGAACTTATCCTAATTGAACGTTCAGAAACAAAACATATGATATTCCGAGTAACTCAATCCTAGTCAGTCGTAAAAAAATATTATTCCGAATAATTAAAAACTTGTTTTATTTTAAATGTAACGCATTCTGCTTTTTCGTTACTGAAACTCTCACGTGTTTTTCATTGGACTAGGTTAATTGTATTTTCTTATGCGGACATTCCATTGTTTTCGGGAGTATGCTTTTTCGTGGACATACGCTGTTGTATATTAAATTGCGTTTGAATGCCGCGTTTTATAAAATTAGCGCTAATAATATTCGGACGACGTATTCTTTTGCGGACATTCGTCATTTTATTTTTAATAACATTTCACCAATGGTAGTTCATAAAATTAGTACTAATTATATTCGGGCGTCGATTTTTTGCGGGCATTTACTGTGGTACTTAAATTATTTTTAACGCCGGCGTTTTTTTAAATTAGCGCTAATAATATTCGGACGTCGTATTCTTTGCGGACATTCGTCATTTTATTTATTTTTTTCGCTGCTGATTTTTTTTTTTTTTTTTAGGTATCGGTATCGGGAATCGAGAATCGATTTTTCAAAGTATCGGTATCGGTATCGAGAATCGAAAAATCTGGTATCGACACATCCCTACAAAATAGATACACCTACAACAACAGAATCTAATTAAGTTAATTTGTCAAAAATTGTGTTGACTGTTGATTGTTTCTTTTGCAGACAAACTTAAACAACTTGTAATATTTTGACAAACCAGCTTCTTTGATTCTATTGTACGCTGAATCGTCCTCCCATATATGATTAAAATTTAACTATTCAAATTTCAAAACGACTTTAGATACCAGTATTATGAATTTCCAACAACCTACATTCTCTCATCTTAAATTTGTGTTAGGTTTGAATGGTTAAAACTAGTTACATGTACAATACACATATTCAGATCAGTTAATAAAGTTTAGAAATGAAATCGGTATTTTGGAATAAAAGGGAAAGTTCCAGGACAAAAAACTAATTTTAAAGGACATCACAGAAAATTCAAGGACAATACCAGGTTCTCCAGTACAACAGATGAAATTCCAGGTTTTCCAGGACCTGGAAAAAAGAAAAACACTATACAATTATACACTTTTCTTTTAATGGACAGTAGGGTCCCGATAATTCGAGCCGATGTTACAATTATAAATTAGGTAACATCGGATAATGTGTAAAGTTTTCATGAGTAAATACTTGTAATGTGTATTAACAAACTGTGTTAAAAAACACTAAAATTACAGTACGTATTAAAACATTAACTTACTCTATTAAAAAACAGCAACAATTTTAAAGTGTCAACATTACTATGAGGGGGGGGGGGGACAACAATCTGATCACAACTACATAAACACCTCGCCAGGCTAAACGATTGAGCCTTCAGCGCTTCCCAAAGTTTTTCCCAGCAAGGGTTAAGTTACACACAGCCACCGAATAACTTGGGAATTGTTCTTTAGGGGGGGTGAGAGAGGAGTTAGCAGTGTTGCTTGTAGTCACCCCCCCCCCCACCAACTTTGATGGGACCCGCCGCAGATTACATTTTACATGTGAAAATAATATATGTAGTTTTGTTTATTTCGTGGTTTGATTTTGAAGAGGGAGAAAATATTCGGCCTGACATCAAAGGAAAGGGAAATTCTAACATTTTTCTTCTGAGAAAACTGAATTCAAAGTTTGACATTGATATTTGTAGATTTATGACGTTACAACCGAGTGGTTAAAATATTTATTGACGCTAAAACAGGGGTTTATAATAACGATTTATCGTTTAGGTAGTAAACGTCACCTATTAAGATACGATGCCACTGACCGAATAAATGTACTGTCAGCTGTGTGTAACTAAACCCATGACCTTGGTGGGAAAGTGTTAGGATGAGATAAAAGCGCGGGATAAACCACTCAATCATATAGCCTCACGAGAAATTTACGTAGTTGTGATCAGACAGTTCCCCCCTTGCCCACAGTAATGTTGAAACTTTAAAATTTTTGTGAGTTTTTTAATACAGTAAGTTAATGTCTTAATACATACTGTGTTTTTAAATTACAGTGATGCTACAGTTCGTTAATACACAATAGATGCATTTAAATGTTTGACCTAATTATAACTTACTCATAATTTTTTATTTACTCATTATAACTTTACACATTAACTAATGTTGCCTAATTTATAATTCGAGATGACCTTAGCTATAATTAGATCGAATTACCAGGACACTACTGTACATTAAAAGAAAGTAGGATAGTTTTTTCTTTTTAATAAACGTCATGAATAATGTTGTCAATAATGGTAATGCTGTATAGTCGTTTGTCCTTTCACTCAAGCTAACAAAAATAAGATTTCCTGTAACTCGTACATCACGAGTAACGTAGCGTCAACATTCGTTTGGTCCCTTTGTTGACGCTATAACCCAGTTTAACTGTAGATATACTTTTTATAAAACAAATGTTTGTCTAAAATATACAAACATTCAAATTAGATTCAAAACTAACCTGTCACAACTTCTAGTTGTCTGTCGGTCTCTTCTGGAATAACACAAGCCAGTGGTGAACTGTTTATTAAAGTGCTTCTTAATCTTTTATCTAAAACAAAACGTTCGAAATAATATTACACTCAACATCTGGAGAGAAAACCCAGCACTGTACTGCATAGCAAGTAAACACAACTGTCCAACTAATTTGAGAACAATATTCAGAGATTACATGAATAGGTATGTACAAAATTAATTCCATCGGAAAGAAAATATGTTATTTAAAATTACTAGTACTTATAATTTATTTAGTGCAAATTTTTATGAGGAAACATGTTATAGAACAATTTTGCTTTCTTTTTCTTCTTCTCTTTTTTCTACTATATTTTCTGTCTACTTAAATCTGTCCTATCATACATCTACTTACTTTTCCTTTCTGAGGAAAATGTCAATCGTCTGTCAGAATCCGGTGGGATTTTTGATGAATCTATTGCCTTTTTATCAACATCTGTAACATTATTGAAGAAGTATAAATCAATACAAATACACTGTAGAGAGGCTCTTAATATAATTAAAATTTTGAATATAGTATATTATTAGTCATATTATGTAAGTCAGGAGGAAAGGTTGAACACTCACATTAATACGGTCAATCCAATTTACAATAGAAACTGAATTAAAAAAGTATATGTGTGCGGTCGGGGGACCCCAGTCAGGAACAAAGTTCATCATGCCTTTTTTCAATTCTTTTACCAGCCTTAACGGCAACATACACAAATGATTTTAATCTTTCAATTGCTGTTTATTATTAGTTTGTTTTTCATACAAATATTTACTGTTTCCATACGTTTAATGTTTTTATAATAAAGGGGTAGAATTAATTATAACATCAAAGCTAAGATGGTAAACACAGTTAAATGTCCATTCATTCAATAAACATAAAATGTTGGTTCATCAGTCTAGGCCTAACCTAAAATGATTGTGTGTATGTTTAATTTATTTTACCTGTCTTAATGGCAACTTAAATACAATAATTTTAGGTTAGGCCTAGACTTAACCCTTAACGGTCGGCTAGCGCCTTTAAACACAGCACGTCCCATTCTCTAAACGCGGTTAACGCCTTTAGACACAAAAACATGTTTAGATGAACCCATAGTTCACAAAACTGCCAAAAGAGTACAGATTGATGTTCTTTGAGTATGTTTAGACCAAATAAAAAATATAAGCAGAGTCTGTGAGTTCTTATCGTTCTGTGGCCACAGCAAATTAATCAGCTACCGCTTGTGTTCTGAGCGCGGCTTACGCCTGTAGACGCAAACTGTTGCTGTGGATATTTGAAATATTTAAGACAATTACTGATCCCGCCGACTGTGAGATTCGTGCTGTAACGATTTTTGAATGCAAGGAATATGAAACCGGCCGAAATTTATTGTCAAGTTAAAGATGTTTACGGTGAAGACGTGATGACTGATGGAATGGTGAGAAAATGGGTCACAACGTTTAATGAAGGTCGAACAAATGTCCACGATGAGGCTCGGAGTGGTCGGCCTTCTGTTGTCAATGATGAAAGGATCGGTAAGGAAGGTCGATGAAAAATCCACAAAGACACTGTTTCACAATGACAACGCTTTCAGACAAATTTCCGCAGATTTCACAAACTGTTTTGTACGAAATTGTTACAGACCGCTTACGTTATCACAAGTGTGTTCCCGATGGGTTCTAAAAATGCTCACTGACGTTCACAAAACCAAGCTACTTGGCCAGTGCTTTGACATTTCTCACACGGTACAGTGAAGAGGGAGAGGACTTCTTAAACCAAATTGTGACAGGTGATGAAACTTGGGTTCATGATGTCACACCAGAATCGAAAAGACAATCAATGGAGTGGAGACACACTCATTCTCCGAAAAAACAAAAGTTCAAAACGACAATGTCAGCACACAATATCATGTGCACTGTGTTCAGGGATAGGAAAGGTGTTTTGCTTTCTGAATTTTTTCCCAGAGCTGAAACCATTAACGCGGCACTATATTGTGAGACTTTGAGAAAACTATGGCGTGCAATTCAAAACAAACGGAGAGGAATGCTCAGTAAAGGAATTGTGTTGCTCCATGACAATGCTTGGCCCCATACTGTTGGTGACACTCAAACGGATATTCGATAGTTTCGTTGGGAGCAGTTCAATCACTCGGCGTACAGCCCGGACTTCGTCCGACTACCACTTCGTCCTGCCCTTAAAGCGCGGGCTAGGCGGCAAGCGCTTTGGATCTGACGATGAGGTGAAAAATTCTGTGGAGTCTTAGCTATCGTCACTGGCGGAAAGTTTCTATGAAAAAGGTATAGAAATGCTAGTCACCCGCTAAGACAAGTGTTTGAACATTGGCGGAAACTATGTAGAAAAATAGTTTAAGGTATGCTCTTTCATGTAAAAATAAAATTGGGTTGAAAAATAGTGTTTTACTAGTTTTTTTTCTTTTTCAAAACGGTACTTACTTTACGAATACGCCTCGTATAGCACTAGAGTACTTGAAAAGAAATCCACTAAAGTTATATGAGAAGTGGTTCGTATTTTAAATGATTCAACTTTACTTTTGATGCATCAAATGTCTTTACTTACTTTTATTCTCTGTGGAAAATGTCAACCGTCGGTCTGCATTAGGTTCCGGTATATTGATAAGATCTTTAACATCTGGAAAATTTTCCAAGAGAAACAGATTAGTTCACTAGCTGAATTTTCAAAAATATTTCATCAATAGTAAAATTTGAAGTTAATATAATCAAATCAAGCAACAGAGGTAATAAAATATGTCAACTCGGACATAGCGTCATTTTTTTTATGTAAAATCAAATCGTTATCTTTTACATTATTATAAACCTCTGTTTTAGCGTCAATAAATATTTTAACCACTCGGTTGTAAAGTCATAAATCTACAAAATATCAATGTTAAACTTTGAATTCAGTTTTCTCAGAACTCGACAAATGTTAAAATTCCCCCTTTCTTTTGATTTCGGGCCATTTATCTTCTCCCTCCTCAGAATCCGCAAAATAAACAATCTACGTATTTTTTTCACACGTAAAACCTTCGGCGGGTCCCATCAAAGTCGGCAAAGGGGGCAGTATTCCACTACAAGCAACACTGCCAACTCTCCCACCCCTCCTAAGGAACAATGGTTGTGGTGACAATGCTGGGAAAGTGCTTGGACAGTACAAAAAGCGCGGCGAGACTCAATCGTATAGCCTGGCGAAATTTGATTTGATTCCCCTCTTTCTTCCGCGGCAACTGTAATTTTTCATTGAATCAATTGACAAAGCGGCATCCTTTGTTTCTTTTTTACACCCCTTCTCCCCTGTTTGTCTGCCGCACACCTAACGTTGCGTCACCCAGCTTTATTTTCTAGGAAAAATCCGTCAAACAATCAATGTTTGAGACATCGGCCAGTTAATATATTTGACTCTGTTGTTCCTTGGGATAGGCCGGTTAATCCGAGGACCTGTTAATCCGACGCCGGTTAAGAGGGGTTCTACTGTACTCATTAAAACTTTACACATTAACCAATGTTACCTAATATATAATTGCAGGTGACCTTAGCTCCAATTATAGGGACCCTATCGTATATTGCAAGAAAGGTATAGTGCTTTCCTTTTTAATACGTGATTTATAATGTTGCCAATAATAGTAATACTGTACAGTTGTTTGTCCTATCACTCAGAGTAACAAAAATACGATTTCCTGTTGGTACACCATTATAATGTCACTCGGACGTAGCGTCAACATTTGTTCGGTCCCTTTGTTGACGCTATAACCAAGTTCAACTGTACTAAAAAGCCTTAAAAACTCAAAATTCATTTTGAAACACACATACGTATACTTTCTACTAACCTGTCAAAATTGCTGAATGATTGTAGAATTCTTCATCTCCCTCTAGTATAGCAGATTGTAGTGGGGAGCCATTTTTTAAACTACCCCTCAACCAGTAATCTGAAACAAAATTATTTTATATTGGTCGAGTTCATCCGCACTGATTGGTAAATTCCCGACCAATCAGAACGCTGGCAGATGACTTAGCATTTGTGTGATCATAGATGAGTGAGCCTAAACAGGCAGTAATTTAAATTAGCAGTAGTAAGTGCACATGGACAGATATTTATTTGCAAAAAAAACAAAAATGGATCGAGTAGATGCTATCGATGATGAAGATAACATTTTAAATTTAGTTCTTATTGCAGCGAATTTGTTAATACCAGTACTAGGAATATAATATGTTTGTACAAGCTATTTACAGAGACAATAGGACAAATCGCAATGAGAGTGATTATTTTGAAAACAATCTTTACACAATATTTTATATTTAACCCTACAACTGTTTGAGTGCTAGTGGCGCTTGGCCTAGGTCTAGCACTACTCAATTGACAACTCTATTTGTATTGAATATTTCACCCACTAAAAATCATCCAATCACAATAAAACAAAAACCGTTGAAAACGAAATGATTTAACTTTAATTTTTGTATTTACAAATTTGTTCTAAAACTATATTTATGTATGTAATCATCGTTTTAAAATTGTAGTTTTCTGTAAAACTATTGCCACGCGTGAAAACACAAAGAAATGACTCAACTATATGACTTCTCTAAACCTCGATATCGCTCGACAGAACTGTTTTGAAAATAATAAAAAGGTACCTTTTTATTCGTCAAGATTTGAATTTTCTAAAACTGCCTTCCAATCAGACGTCACTCTTATAGTTTCGAAAATATAAAGGTTTCTGTAAACCCTTGCAATTGGACAGTTTTCAACCAATGAAACAGCACATTTTGCATTCGAGATATCTCTTACAATTCGATATATTTGTATAGATATGTTTATATCGGTTTGTAGACAACACTCCAAACTTTCGTTTCGTGTAAAGCAAACGTATTTACTGTAACGGTTTTACTCGTACAGTCCTGGGAAATTCATCTTTCTCACGCTCTGGAAGTAACAATTGTAACTGTCAGTCACACGGTATGTTGTATAGGATTCGTGCAAGAGAGGTTTCATTTATTTGATCTCATTTTGTGATTCAAGTAAAGCTAAGTCAAATACTATGTCTAGATTTAGGTCTAATTACTAGGTCTTGTAGTAGGAACATAAAAACTGGTGTTTTCATAGTAAGAAATTTTAAATTGATATATATTTTTATACAGTTCTATTTAGAACTAAATTAAAAAATTTTATTTTATTTATTTTTTACCGATTACACACTTCCTCAGCAAGGGATATTTAATTAAAGTACCTGGGCGACCGAGCATTACTCGGTATTTTTGTTAATTGTGTTTTTTTTTTATAGGAAAATGTATGTAAATACAAATCAGGTAAGTACTGTTTCGTAGGCCTACTCATAACTCGCGAAATATTAGCACGGGTCAGCTGATTTCAAGCTTAAAACAATTCTAACCTTTAAGACAAAAAAAAAAAAAAATTTATAGGAGACAGCTGATGGAAATATTATAGGAAACAGCTGATGTTTGTCATATGTATCCTATTGATTTTAAATTACATAACCCCAATGTTAAAAATTTTCAATTTTCAAATGAGTTTTTCAGAAAAATACGAGTTTTCCTGAGGTAGTGGTTTTCACCAATCGATTTTTTAGTCCCAAAAGCCTCTAATCCCAAAGTTTCAGCAAAATCCTTCCGCTGGATCTCGAGATTGCTCGTACAAACACACAAACAAACAGATATTGCTCGTATTAGAGTATAGGATTACAAGTGAAAAAACATAGACCAAGACCGGGAGTTGAACCTGGGACCTTTACGTTTCCTTTAATAAAATACAAATATTACACACGATAATTAGAGTTGTTTTGCATTAACAAACATAAATATCGTCAAATTTAGTAAAATTACTTTATTCCAACTATAAATTACCATCTACTATCCAAATTTCATTGCTACCAGTTACTATGCAATACATTATTCCATCGACATCGTATTGAACACTCCTACAATCTGTCGTTTTACTTTTACCGCTTGACAAAATTGATCATCTTACGGTGACCAATCCACCGAAGTTTACTTACTGTGAGCAGATCACTAGATCAGAGCGGAAGTAGTCGTCTGCTAAATTTCATTCACCGATGTCAAATTAGTTTGCGTTATGAAACAACGATTCGGTGGGCCTGGCCTAATAGGCCAGTCGGTAAAGGTCAATTTAGACCAAAAGTACCAGTAATTTGCAATACGGCTGAATTTTTTTTTTATAAGTACATTAAAGTATGTAGATTAACATAAAAAAAAGTTTACCAGTCTATCGATTTCCCAAAGTCGAAAAAAAAATCGATTATCATTTTTTTCCGATTATCCTTAATATTTCGAGCTGAGATGAAGATAGAGGAAAATAAAAAATACCACCGTGTAGGGGAGGTATTTTTCAACAAAAAAGGTCATATGTATTTATTTCGTCCGATCAATGGTTTGTCTGGAAAAAATTCGATAATGCAGGTATGTATTTTGCAGCAGGGGAAATCACTAAAAGGGGACATCTTATTCATATATGAAGCGTTGGCTCATTCTAAATTGGCCGAATTTTAATATATCGAATTGAAACTTGACATAGGAGTTAAAATATATATTTTAAACATTTATGCTGAGTCTCAACTTGTTATCTTGAAAATTACCCGATCTAGAGCCACTTGACTTATTAATGGGTTTCTCGATTTTAGGAGTACCTGACCCACCAATTCATTTTAAACAGCTCCAGTTTAGAAAATTTTCAAAATATCAACCTGAAAGTTTTTTTACAAGTTAAATATATATATTCAAACAAGTTCAAGGAGTATAAACCTTTTTCATTATTTACTTTTAAAAGCACAAGTAAATTAAAAAAGTATAATTTTAGACCTTTTTAGATTTTTCATCAAAACGCTTGAGTTGATCAGCTGCAGATTAGTCATTTTTTTTAATATAGTTTTTAAAATAAGTATAGCATAAAACAATTGTATTTTTAACTTCTGTACCAATTTTTAAATCGATATGTTAAAAAAATTGGGTGTGCGTCGGACCACACGGTGGAAGTTATACTTCTTTAGCCATTCTCATACACCCACTCACACACACAAACAGACAGGATATATAAATGAAATATAAGACATTTTTCAATATTATTCAATATATTTATCTTCAATATATTATACGTGACTTCATTATTATATTATACACCTATATTATCATTATCAGTAATT
>JAGFPH010021140.1:0-13597 GCA_018207615.1 Philaenus spumarius | reverse complement strand
CGAGACAGAAACTAAACTTTTATTTGTTTTATTTTTGTAATACTTGTTGTCGCCGAATAAATTCTAGCCGCGGTATAAATTAACTTCATCAATCGCCGGTGCGACAACAAGTTGAGTGGCGCCCAATGCGTAGAGCTTTTTAATGAATTTCGGATGAAATTCACGGACAGCACGACCCGCTCACCGAACATATACTCACACTTCTGGGAGTGTTGAAACACCCAGTGGCGCCCATTAATTCAAACATTCAAAGAATTCAAAGAACTAGTAATTTATGCATCGAAATTATTTTCAAAATCAATTTTATAAATTCAAATATTTTTTTTCTTTTTTCTAAATTTTACTTTTCTAGAATCTACAATGCCTACAACACGGCAACAAAGTCGGCAATGCTTCGCTACCGATTGCAGCTCAAACAGCGACTATATGACTTCGTGCGTCGTCTGCAGGCATACGTTTCATAAAGTTTGCGTCGGCATGGAAGACAACACGGTTTCGGGTACTCGTTATACATGTTCTCCGTGCGCGGAACAAGCGGGACCGTCATCACCTCGATCACTGACGCCGTCTACAGATCCGCTTTCGACAAACGACGCACTGAAACTAGCCATCGAGTTACTAAGAAGATCGAATCAAACAATGAGCCAACAATTGCCATTACAGACGTTCCACGGCGATGGGACCCAAGATCCGGAGACATATTTGAACTCGGCGGAAACAACGATGCGACAGAACGGAACGCCAATACATTTATACGTCGCAACAATAAAAGACCAATTGAAGGGAACGGCCCGAGAGTGGCTAGAGCAGTTCCGCGGCGTCGAACTACGGTGGGACGAGTTCAAAAGTAGATTCATAGCGAAATTCGCCTCACTAATAACGACCGCGGGACTTATGGCAGAGCTTTACGGCAAACATCAGCAATCAAACGAGCCCGTAAGCGCATTTGTATATGGAAAGATACGGATCTTCACTCGTTTAGCACCATACTCGTCGCCGGAAACCAACGCCGCCACCTGCGTCGAATTATTAATACCTCCAATTAAGTCACGTCTGCGTGCCGCCAAAATCCGGGACATGGACGAACTAGTTGAGATCGCGACAACAATAGAGCGCGATCTAAGCGAGGAAATAACAAAGGGAACTGCGACCAGGGTTCAGAAGGAGCAACCGAAGGTAGAGGAAAAATATAGACCGCCGATGATGCGGCCGCAAGGAAGATCGCTCCCGAAATGCCGCCACTGTCCAGGATACCACTGGCACGCAGACTGCCCACGAATAAATTCAAGACCCATGGAACAGAAACCAGCGCCAGCAGGAAACGACAAGAGGTCCGGACGAGCGCTCGACGTACCGACCTCCCGAAACTAAGCGGGGGCATTAATTCGACCGGAGAGGAAGTACCACGAATCCCAGTCTCGACTAACGACTGGGAAACCACAGCCCTACTGGACTCTGCGGCCAGTAGGAATTTCGTCCGGTTCGACCTACTCACGCCCCAACAAAAGCAACAGTTAAAATCAGGACCGAGATACGCCCAGCTGGCTCAAAAGGATTTACGCTTAGCCATCCGAGGCCAGCTGGCTATCAGAATAGCAATAGCCCAAGAGGAAATGGAAGTGGATTTCCTAGTAGCCGCCAAATTAAATGAAGAAATGCTACTAGGATACCCCTGGTTGGTAACGAACGAAGCCACGCTCGACTTCAACCGTGAATGTGTGACCTTTGGCAAGGGACGCCGAAACACCACGTATTGGACTACGAGACGACGGAATCAACCAGCGGGGAACCGATTGACTCTCCAGGACCTCCAACACAACATACCTTCAAACCATCAAAAACTTTTCGACAACCTCATAAAAAAACACACCGCTTCGTTTCACCACAACGGTCCATTGGGAAGGACAAGGTCGGCCAAGCACGAAATCCATCTTACAGATTCTACACCCTTCAAACTTGCGCCGTATCGATGCACTCCTGCCAAGAGATAAATAATTCGTGACCAAGTACGGGAAATGCTTGCGGACGGTATCGTGGAAGCGTCAACGTCGCCTTACAGCTCGCCGGTCGTTATTGTTGAGAAGAAGGACGGGAAACCGCGATTCTGCGTCGACTACCGGCGACTAAATAGTATAACCAAGGACAGCGCGCACCCGATGCCGGTCATTCAAGAGGCCCTCAAGGACCTAGGAACGGCAAGCATTTTTACGACACTGGATTTAAAGAGCGGATATTGGCAAATCCCAATGGACCAGGCCTCCAAGGAGTACACGGCGTTTTCCACTCCCGATGGAGGGAGCTATCAATTTACGGTTATGCCTTTCGGATTGAAAAATGCGCCGAGCTCTTTTCAACGACTCATGTCACAAGACGTCCTCGCAGGCTGCGAGATGACGTACTGCAAAGCCTACTTAGATGACGTCATAGTATATAGCAAGACATGGGAGGAGCACGCCGAACATCTAGAGCGCGTATTAGAGCGATTGGCAATGCATGGATTGACCTGCGCCATCGAGAAGTACCACATAGGCAAGGAGACGCTAGATTACCTCGGCCATGTGGTCACTAGCAAAGGGAATCGACCGCAGACGAACCACTTGGAGGCCATACAAGCAGCGAAACAACCCCGGACCCGGCGAGAACTTCGAAGCTTCTTAGGGCTATGTAACTGGGTTAGGGAATATATACCACATTTTTCGACCCTCGTGACACCCATGACCAACCTTCTGTCAGCGACAAAATTTAAATGGACGAAGGAAGCCGACGAATCGTTCAGGAAAACCAAACTCGCCCTAAGAAGTCCTTCACCCCTAGCTCGACCGGATGACCATCTACCCTACATAGTGCAAACGGACGCCAGCGGATACGCAATAGGAGCGGTACTTTACCAGCAAACACCCGACGGTGAAAGGAAAACTATTTCCTGGGCAAGTGCGAAACTAAATGCTACAGAAAAGCGCTAAAACAGCAATGAGCAGGAGTGCCTCGCAGTAGTATGGGCCATAAAACGATTCAGGCCATACCTCGAAGGGAAACCCTTTACTTTAAAAACCGACAATCGCAGCCTAGTGTGGTTAGACAAGATGAGAGACACTAAGGCAAAGCTCACTCGCTGGTCATTGCTGCTACAAGAGTATTCATTTACGGTAGAACACTGTCCAGGAAGCTCCAACGAATTTCCCGACGCCCTTTCGAGGAATCCAGGAGAAGAGACCGCTCCCGACGAAATCCACGATTTTACACGAATGCTACCACCATCAAGCAAGCAACGAATAATCACCGAAGATCCGCTGGCCAACGTCACCATGCCACACACAATCCACGACGAAGTCAGAGAAGGCCAACACGACGACCCCGCCATCGCAAGTCTGGCAAGAAAGTGGGAACATCTGAGGAACAAGCAGAACCTTACGCCGAAGGAACAACTCTTCTACCAGGTCCACCGACAGGACAATTCCAGTGCCTGGCAACTCAACTCCAACGGCAAGTGGACCACCCTGGTCCCCAACCTGCTCAAACCTAGAGTTCTCACCAACTTCCACACGATGAGCCTAAAGCCGGTCACCCGGGCCGCGACGAGACGCTCCGAGCTATTTCCCGGTATTATTCGTGGTCGGGAATACATAAAGACGTCGATCGCTTCGTTCGGAACTGCCTTCTCTGCTCCGCCATCAAAAGCAGCCGCCGCCACAACCCCGATCGTCTCCGTCCGCATCAACCTACCGCGCCATTCGACACGCTAGGAATCGATCTGATGGGGCCGTATCCGCAATCCCCAAAGAAGAAACGTTTCATTCTGGTGATAACCGATCTTTTCACCAGATGGACAGAAGCCTTCGCCATGTCATCGTCCGAAACCGTTAACATCACGTGCGTCCTCAACACTGAGTTTTTTCCACGATGGGGTATTCGCGCGCGATACTCTCAGATAACGGACCGCAATTTCAAAGCCTCGCCTGGCAACGTTTCTGCTATCACCTGCACATTCTTCACTGGACTACCGCCGTATACCATCCGCGAGCGAATCCTACCGAACGACGAAACCAATGTTTGAAGGTCGGTCTTCGTCTACACCTTCACGGCGACGACCACACTCGGTGGGATAAACATCTTCCCGCGGTACTATTCAATTTACGGACTAGAAAGAATGCGGCAATCGGGATCTCCCCTAGCGAAGCGTTGCTAGGGCACAACCTCAAGCGTCCCGGAGAATGGAAGACGCCGTCACAAACCGAACCGACCCGGCAACAACTACGTAACTCCGCAATCCGCCAGCAACGAAACTATCAAACGAAGTACGGACAAGTAACTCCACTGGAAAATCGCAAATTTCAACCCGGAGATTTAGTTATGCGCCGAACGCACCCTTTGTCTCGCGCGCATGACAACTTTCACGCCGGTTTCGCTCCAAAGTGGGACGGCCCATTTCCAGTGGAGACGCACGCTGACGGTAACACGTACTGGGTACGGCAGCACGACGGCCTCACCAAAATCCATTCAGACGATCTGCGCCCAGCACCCGCTGACCAGATGGACCAACCCGAGGACCAACCCCAACCAGGCGGACGATGACCACACCACCCATTCCCGGACCAACCAGCACGCCATCGCCATTTTCCAGGAACAACCATCACGACATCGCCATTTTCCAGGAACAACCATCACGACATCGCCCTAACCTAAAGTCCCCCAGCAGATGACATCGCCCTCCCACTTCGCCATTTGACTACATGTAAAACTCCAGTGTGTGTGGGAAGTGTCATCCCAAAACTACAGTGATGTGTTTGTTCCACGATGAACGTCATTTAAAAGCGCCATGCTAGCATCCCCTTCAAATTTTACTGTTTTCATTTTTCTCCTTCAGAGACCTGTGTAACTTGCTCCCAGTAATTAAATGTGCATGGTCACCCCTGTGCTGTGTTGTCCCTTTTATACGCGAACAAACAATACGAACAATGAGCCGTCCAAGCATGACCCAATAATTTTCAAATATGTTTATGTGTTTTCTTTCTTTTTCGTCCCCCCCCTCCAAACTTGCATAACTTGTAACTTTTAAAATCATTTAGCTGGACGGACTCGTTGTAAAAAGCTCACGTATAAATTTCCCCAATTCCCCCTTCCCATGGTAACCTAAAGACATTGAACTATATTTAAAAAGGGCCATGCATTTTATTTCATTTCATTATTGTTGTATATTTCATGTTTGTGTATTTCTATGTTTTTATGTTAGTATATATTTAATTTTAATATGAATTTTAATATGTTTTAGAGATGTACCAGCAAGGAAGCAGCACCAATCATCAGTGAGTCTGATCTCTGCGGTAGTAACTCTCTCTCAACTTCTACGCCACTTCGCCTTACCACGCCATCGCCACTACGCCACTTCGCCTTACCACGCCATCGCCACATCGCCACGTCAACAGGCCAAAGATGACATCAACATACGAGATATATCGAGCCGGGTATATCTCACTCGTCAGGTGCTGGGGGAATTGTTGTAGCGTCGCTACAATATTTATAAATAATATTCAGCTTCGTGAGATTTCCCCGGCAACGTATATATACTCCGGCGAAAGTAACAATTAACATCATGTTTGGTCCGCAAAGGGCCAAAGTCAAAGCGAAACACCCGGTGGAATTTCCGAAATAACTTCTCGGCCCTCGAAAGGGTCGACAACACTTCGAAGCAACAATCGGAATTCCACAACAAACTTCTTGGCCCTCAAAAGGGCCAACTTCAATGCGACAAAGAACCATAATTCTACAACAAACTTTTGGGCCCTCATAAGGATCCACATCAGTCAGCGTCTTGCGATTTTCCCGTAAATGCTTTTACGGGAAAACTCGCCTAAATTTCCCCGGAGCTTCACTCCACAAGTCCCCGGGACGATATAACATCTGTCTGGCGAAAGAAGGCACGTTCGGCCGCCAAGGACACGTCGTATATCTCCCGGCAAGCTTCAATGATCGACGTCTACTTTCCTCGGGAGTCGAGACCTCTTCTTCCGAGAAAGTCAACTAGCTTTGTTTCCCCCACATATTTCTCAAAGGACCGTTCCGACCACGGCAGCTGTCTGGGAAGCGAACACGTTCTCCCGCCAAGGACACTACGACCTCACTGCGAACGGCTCCTTCACTTCTACCGTAAAACTTCTCCCCGCCGACAAGACCTTGTCTTACGGGAAAGTTGTTCGGTAATCTCCCGCGAAACATCGATCGTTATATCTCAATAATCCCCAGTAAATTCAGTTCCCCGGTCACGTTATATATTTAGTGGCAAACGTAGAAACGTTTGCCGGGAAAAAACTAAATATATCATTGCACAAACGGCCGAAACAACGACTTCAAACTTTCTCGGCGTTCATCGAACTGCGTCCGAGAAGGTTACAATCTCCCGCGTAACTTCTGACGAAAATATTCAAAGTCCCCACGCGAACTTAAGAACTTGCAACCGCAAACTTAAGAACGCGCCATGACTTCCAAACTTTACACTGGTTCGGAACTCGGCAACTTTGCTGTACTGTAATTCGCCGACTACGTTCCCCTACATGTTAGATTTCGCACTTAGATGTTACTTTTCGCTGGAGAACAGTATATATACGGCCCGATTCGAGTCCAAAATCATGGAATCTTCGTTCACCACCAGGCCAACAACAAGATCTTCGTTCACCTCGACACCAAGAAACAGCCAACTTCACCTCTACAAAAAGCGATCTACCACTGAGCCAGCACCAGCTAACGAATACGCTCCAGCTTAGACTGCCAGTGAGGAAAGAAGACGGGAAGTCTCCCGCAACGATTGCCAAAGTCCTCAGCCGAGGCATAGAAAGAGTTACTGCCAAAGAATTAAGCGAACTGAGGAGGTAGTACTGCCGACTTGCAAGGGCCAAAAATAGTACAATTCAATAAACGATTTTTATAATTCAATTACTGGTTCTTTTAATTCAATTACCATCGAGACAACACCAGCGCAACCGGACAGCAGACACTGAGAAGACCCGTTCGCGGAAAAGAGGCTAGTCCGGCTAGAACCTCCGCCGTAGCTCCGGCTACGTGTCACCCGATACAAATCTACGCTCTTCAAGCTTTACACGGTCCTTCTCAGGGCCGCTTCAAACAAGGTAGTCTCGCCGATCCAAGACATTGCAGTCATCTTGGTGAACGGGTAGTGCTTCTGAGCACTATTCAGGGCTACTGCGTTCCTCGCAACGAACTACGACAGCGCAGCGTTTACAGGCTTCACCTGCAATTAATTCTTTTGGCACTTCATGCCAGAACCGACCTACCGCAGCAAATTCGCGCAGTGCCGCGTCGTCAAGCGTCTCAAGCAACTTCGCCGCGGTACAAGCATTCCAACGCAGGCTTCACCTGAACCCATCAAGACTTCGCAGGCTAAATTTCCCCCTTTGCATCGAACCACCGACGGACCGAGTCCAGCGCACATCGACGGGCTTAACCCGGACTTTTTGAGGAAGTATTTTCAACTGCGTCACCTCAGCGCACCGCCTATAGTTTTCTTTTGGCACAAGCCGCAACTTATTAGCCTGCCGCCTTCAGCAGCACCCGCGTACGCCACACCCGCGCCTTCAGCGATAGTAGGAACAGAAGCTCCTAGGTCCCAAAAAGACTAGGACTTCTTCACAAAGAACCAAGCGGCCCTTTTCAGGGTCCAAAAGAGTTTAAAAATTCAATTCGTTCGAACGTTGGCCTATCTGGCACTAAATGGTCCTTTTTAGGTCCAAGTTTCAAAGGTAAATTAAAACGCCCTTCAGGCACATTCTGTCCCACATACGGTCCTTATCAAGGACGAGACAGAAACTAAACTTTTATTTGTTTTATTTTTGTAATACTTGTTGTCGCCGAATAAATTCTAGCCGCGGTATAAATTAACTTCATCAATCGCCGGTGCGACAACAAGTTGAGTGGCGCCCAATGCGTAGAGCTTTTTAATGAATTTCGGATGAAATTCACGGACAGCACGACCCGCTCACCGAACATATACTCACACTTCTGGGAGTGTTGAAACACCCAGTGGCGCCCATTAATTCAAACATTCAAAGAATTCAAAGAACTAGTAATTTATGCATCGAAATTATTTTCAAAATCAATTTTATAAATTCAAATATTTTTTTTCTTTTTTCTAAATTTTACTTTTCTAGAATCTACAATGCCTACAACACGGCAACAAAGTCGGCAATGCTTCGCTACCGATTGCAGCTCAAACAGCGACTATATGACTTCGTGCGTCGTCTGCAGGCATACGTTTCATAAAGTTTGCGTCGGCATGGAAGACAACACGGTTTCGGGTACTCGTTATACATGTTCTCCGTGCGCGGAACAAGCGGGACCGTCATCACCTCGATCACTGACGCCGTCTACAGATCCGCTTTCGACAAACGACGCACTGAAACTAGCCATCGAGTTACTAAGAAGATCGAATCAAACAATGAGCCAACAATTGCCATTACAGACGTTCCACGGCGATGGGACCCAAGATCCGGAGACATATTTGAACTCGGCGGAAACAACGATGCGACAGAACGGAACGCCAATACATTTATACGTCGCAACAATAAAAGACCAATTGAAGGGAACGGCCCGAGAGTGGCTAGAGCAGTTCCGCGGCGTCGAACTACGGTGGGACGAGTTCAAAAGTAGATTCATAGCGAAATTCGCCTCACTAATAACGACCGCGGGACTTATGGCAGAGCTTTACGGCAAACATCAGCAATCAAACGAGCCCGTAAGCGCATTTGTATATGGAAAGATACGGATCTTCACTCGTTTAGCACCATACTCGTCGCCGGAAACCAACGCCGCCACCTGCGTCGAATTATTAATACCTCCAATTAAGTCACGTCTGCGTGCCGCCAAAATCCGGGACATGGACGAACTAGTTGAGATCGCGACAACAATAGAGCGCGATCTAAGCGAGGAAATAACAAAGGGAACTGCGACCAGGGTTCAGAAGGAGCAACCGAAGGTAGAGGAAAAATATAGACCGCCGATGATGCGGCCGCAAGGAAGATCGCTCCCGAAATGCCGCCACTGTCCAGGATACCACTGGCACGCAGACTGCCCACGAATAAATTCAAGACCCATGGAACAGAAACCAGCGCCAGCAGGAAACGACAAGAGGTCCGGACGAGCGCTCGACGTACCGACCTCCCGAAACTAAGCGGGGGCATTAATTCGACCGGAGAGGAAGTACCACGAATCCCAGTCTCGACTAACGACTGGGAAACCACAGCCCTACTGGACTCTGCGGCCAGTAGGAATTTCGTCCGGTTCGACCTACTCACGCCCCAACAAAAGCAACAGTTAAAATCAGGACCGAGATACGCCCAGCTGGCTCAAAAGGATTTACGCTTAGCCATCCGAGGCCAGCTGGCTATCAGAATAGCAATAGCCCAAGAGGAAATGGAAGTGGATTTCCTAGTAGCCGCCAAATTAAATGAAGAAATGCTACTAGGATACCCCTGGTTGGTAACGAACGAAGCCACGCTCGACTTCAACCGTGAATGTGTGACCTTTGGCAAGGGACGCCGAAACACCACGTATTGGACTACGAGACGACGGAATCAACCAGCGGGGAACCGATTGACTCTCCAGGACCTCCAACACAACATACCTTCAAACCATCAAAAACTTTTCGACAACCTCATAAAAAAACACACCGCTTCGTTTCACCACAACGGTCCATTGGGAAGGACAAGGTCGGCCAAGCACGAAATCCATCTTACAGATTCTACACCCTTCAAACTTGCGCCGTATCGATGCACTCCTGCCAAGAGATAAATAATTCGTGACCAAGTACGGGAAATGCTTGCGGACGGTATCGTGGAAGCGTCAACGTCGCCTTACAGCTCGCCGGTCGTTATTGTTGAGAAGAAGGACGGGAAACCGCGATTCTGCGTCGACTACCGGCGACTAAATAGTATAACCAAGGACAGCGCGCACCCGATGCCGGTCATTCAAGAGGCCCTCAAGGACCTAGGAACGGCAAGCATTTTTACGACACTGGATTTAAAGAGCGGATATTGGCAAATCCCAATGGACCAGGCCTCCAAGGAGTACACGGCGTTTTCCACTCCCGATGGAGGGAGCTATCAATTTACGGTTATGCCTTTCGGATTGAAAAATGCGCCGAGCTCTTTTCAACGACTCATGTCACAAGACGTCCTCGCAGGCTGCGAGATGACGTACTGCAAAGCCTACTTAGATGACGTCATAGTATATAGCAAGACATGGGAGGAGCACGCCGAACATCTAGAGCGCGTATTAGAGCGATTGGCAATGCATGGATTGACCTGCGCCATCGAGAAGTACCACATAGGCAAGGAGACGCTAGATTACCTCGGCCATGTGGTCACTAGCAAAGGGAATCGACCGCAGACGAACCACTTGGAGGCCATACAAGCAGCGAAACAACCCCGGACCCGGCGAGAACTTCGAAGCTTCTTAGGGCTATGTAACTGGGTTAGGGAATATATACCACATTTTTCGACCCTCGTGACACCCATGACCAACCTTCTGTCAGCGACAAAATTTAAATGGACGAAGGAAGCCGACGAATCGTTCAGGAAAACCAAACTCGCCCTAAGAAGTCCTTCACCCCTAGCTCGACCGGATGACCATCTACCCTACATAGTGCAAACGGACGCCAGCGGATACGCAATAGGAGCGGTACTTTACCAGCAAACACCCGACGGTGAAAGGAAAACTATTTCCTGGGCAAGTGCGAAACTAAATGCTACAGAAAAGCGCTAAAACAGCAATGAGCAGGAGTGCCTCGCAGTAGTATGGGCCATAAAACGATTCAGGCCATACCTCGAAGGGAAACCCTTTACTTTAAAAACCGACAATCGCAGCCTAGTGTGGTTAGACAAGATGAGAGACACTAAGGCAAAGCTCACTCGCTGGTCATTGCTGCTACAAGAGTATTCATTTACGGTAGAACACTGTCCAGGAAGCTCCAACGAATTTCCCGACGCCCTTTCGAGGAATCCAGGAGAAGAGACCGCTCCCGACGAAATCCACGATTTTACACGAATGCTACCACCATCAAGCAAGCAACGAATAATCACCGAAGATCCGCTGGCCAACGTCACCATGCCACACACAATCCACGACGAAGTCAGAGAAGGCCAACACGACGACCCCGCCATCGCAAGTCTGGCAAGAAAGTGGGAACATCTGAGGAACAAGCAGAACCTTACGCCGAAGGAACAACTCTTCTACCAGGTCCACCGACAGGACAATTCCAGTGCCTGGCAACTCAACTCCAACGGCAAGTGGACCACCCTGGTCCCCAACCTGCTCAAACCTAGAGTTCTCACCAACTTCCACACGATGAGCCTAAAGCCGGTCACCCGGGCCGCGACGAGACGCTCCGAGCTATTTCCCGGTATTATTCGTGGTCGGGAATACATAAAGACGTCGATCGCTTCGTTCGGAACTGCCTTCTCTGCTCCGCCATCAAAAGCAGCCGCCGCCACAACCCCGATCGTCTCCGTCCGCATCAACCTACCGCGCCATTCGACACGCTAGGAATCGATCTGATGGGGCCGTATCCGCAATCCCCAAAGAAGAAACGTTTCATTCTGGTGATAACCGATCTTTTCACCAGATGGACAGAAGCCTTCGCCATGTCATCGTCCGAAACCGTTAACATCACGTGCGTCCTCAACACTGAGTTTTTTCCACGATGGGGTATTCGCGCGCGATACTCTCAGATAACGGACCGCAATTTCAAAGCCTCGCCTGGCAACGTTTCTGCTATCACCTGCACATTCTTCACTGGACTACCGCCGTATACCATCCGCGAGCGAATCCTACCGAACGACGAAACCAATGTTTGAAGGTCGGTCTTCGTCTACACCTTCACGGCGACGACCACACTCGGTGGGATAAACATCTTCCCGCGGTACTATTCAATTTACGGACTAGAAAGAATGCGGCAATCGGGATCTCCCCTAGCGAAGCGTTGCTAGGGCACAACCTCAAGCGTCCCGGAGAATGGAAGACGCCGTCACAAACCGAACCGACCCGGCAACAACTACGTAACTCCGCAATCCGCCAGCAACGAAACTATCAAACGAAGTACGGACAAGTAACTCCACTGGAAAATCGCAAATTTCAACCCGGAGATTTAGTTATGCGCCGAACGCACCCTTTGTCTCGCGCGCATGACAACTTTCACGCCGGTTTCGCTCCAAAGTGGGACGGCCCATTTCCAGTGGAGACGCACGCTGACGGTAACACGTACTGGGTACGGCAGCACGACGGCCTCACCAAAATCCATTCAGACGATCTGCGCCCAGCACCCGCTGACCAGATGGACCAACCCGAGGACCAACCCCAACCAGGCGGACGATGACCACACCACCCATTCCCGGACCAACCAGCACGCCATCGCCATTTTCCAGGAACAACCATCACGACATCGCCATTTTCCAGGAACAACCATCACGACAT
This sequence comes from Philaenus spumarius, assembly GCA_018207615.1. NCBI lineage: Eukaryota > Metazoa > Arthropoda > Insecta > Hemiptera > Aphrophoridae > Philaenus > Philaenus spumarius. Next base: position 1,120 of record JAGFPH010021140.1, on the reverse strand, counting down.
CGCCCTAACCTAAAGTCCCCCAGCAGATGACATCGCCCTCCCACTTCGCCATTTGACTACATGTAAAACTCCAGTGTGTGTGGGAAGTGTCATCCCAAAACTACAGTGATGTGTTTGTTCCACGATGAACGTCATTTAAAAGCGCCATGCTAGCATCCCCTTCAAATTTTACTGTTTTCATTTTTCTCCTTCAGAGACCTGTGTAACTTGCTCCCAGTAATTAAATGTGCATGGTCACCCCTGTGCTGTGTTGTCCCTTTTATACGCGAACAAACAATACGAACAATGAGCCGTCCAAGCATGACCCAATAATTTTCAAATATGTTTATGTGTTTTCTTTCTTTTTCGTCCCCCCCCTCCAAACTTGCATAACTTGTAACTTTTAAAATCATTTAGCTGGACGGACTCGTTGTAAAAAGCTCACGTATAAATTTCCCCAATTCCCCCTTCCCATGGTAACCTAAAGACATTGAACTATATTTAAAAAGGGCCATGCATTTTATTTCATTTCATTATTGTTGTATATTTCATGTTTGTGTATTTCTATGTTTTTATGTTAGTATATATTTAATTTTAATATGAATTTTAATATGTTTTAGAGATGTACCAGCAAGGAAGCAGCACCAATCATCAGTGAGTCTGATCTCTGCGGTAGTAACTCTCTCTCAACTTCTACGCCACTTCGCCTTACCACGCCATCGCCACTACGCCACTTCGCCTTACCACGCCATCGCCACATCGCCACGTCAACAGGCCAAAGATGACATCAACATACGAGATATATCGAGCCGGGTATATCTCACTCGTCAGGTGCTGGGGGAATTGTTGTAGCGTCGCTACAATATTTATAAATAATATTCAGCTTCGTGAGATTTCCCCGGCAACGTATATATACTCCGGCGAAAGTAACAATTAACATCATGTTTGGTCCGCAAAGGGCCAAAGTCAAAGCGAAACACCCGGTGGAATTTCCGAAATAACTTCTCGGCCCTCGAAAGGGTCGACAACACTTCGAAGCAACAATCGGAATTCCACAACAAACTTCTTGGCCCTCAAAAGGGCCAACTTCAATGCGACAAAGAACCATAATTCTACAACAAACTTTTGGGCCCTCATAAGG
>JAGFPH010021136.1:0-11436 GCA_018207615.1 Philaenus spumarius | reverse complement strand
AAACCAAATACCAAAATCGTTTACACCCGCCAACTTAAAAAAAAACCCAATAAAATTAAAACTTTTAAAATATTGACTTTTAAAAGACCTTTATAATTATGTAACACCGAACTGCAGTAAATATTTATTTAACAATCACAACCTCGTCCAAAATATACTTTTTAGGCCATTGGAATTTGAAAACAAATATTTCTCTTAGATTCGTTTTTGGTGCAAAATATTGAAGTTTCAATAGAAACCAAGCTAAACTGATTCTGGTTATATAATTAGTTTCTAATAATGGATTGACAATATTTTAAAACAAAAGTTGTTTAGACATTTGCCATGTTCTGGGTTCCTCTTTATTATTTTTTTAACTCACTGTATTCCAAGAAAATAAAGAGGAACACAGAACTAGAATACTAGAACTGATGTGTCTAGAAAACTAAAAACTAAATATATTAGAATGAGAGAAACCACTGTGACCAGCAGAGCCGGCTCAAGAGTAAACTGCCGCATGTGCGAATCTTGGGCAGTGCGCCCCTACCTTGGGCATGTAAGGGGCGTGAGGCTAAAAAGAATTTTTTGACAAATTGGTCCTATTTGGCGAGTTTTAATGCATTTTTAGATAGTTTTTGATCTTCTCAGAACTGAAGGTTCAAAATGCATAACTGCATGTTTTTAAATATTTAAGATACAAAAAAAATATAAAGTTTTTATAGCCCTGCTTCTTTAATTTATTGAACTTGTCGGTATAGAGTTAATGATTTTGCCAAAACCAATTAGTCTATCTGATTGAATTATTTATGACATGGATCTAACTAAAATAAGCCAGTGAAGAATTAAAAAAAATATATTTATAAACATAATATATTTTGTAAACATAAATAATACAGAACGGCTAAAAAGAGTAATACAGAATTTTCGTTGTTCAAAATTAAATTTACCAACCTAAAATGTTACTGCTAAATGTTAAACCAGAGATTATATTAAAACACACCAAACACCAATACAAAAAGAAAAAGATATCCAATGACACTACAAGCCTGCTTGTACTTAAGATTTCGGAAAGTATACTTTTCTTGACTTTTTGTTTGCAAATTCAGTAACGATTTTGTTTATATACATTTTTTCAAGAATCAAACACTCTATAGATATCATGGAGAGTCCGACCAATCTTTCTTGGGACATTGAAGACCTCAGATAGTTTTTTATTGTTTTTAATTTAGAGAAACTCCATTCCCCTGAAGCAACAAAAACTGGAAGTGTTAGCATAATTCTTAATGCTACTGTTATGGTTGGGAAGTTCTCAGCAAACCATCCACAGGTACTTTAATCATGATTGTTTTTCTAGATTTTTAATCATACTTTTGATAATTTTTAGCTCTTCGTATAATTGAAAGCTATATTTGTTATTATTAATAATAAGGCTTTAGCATATTATTACTGCATAGCAAAGTCAAATTACACTGGGAAAACGAACGTGAAACAAAACAAGCTAAAGAAAGCACTTGCAACAAATCCGGTTCAGGGCTCAGGACACAATACTGCTGAAATGTGGATTCCATTTTACTTTCTCACTATAGGCCTACTATAGTAGTCCATAGAAAAAGTATAGTGATCGCAAAAAAAATCGATGTTGAGATTTTTGTGGAAATATCCGTTTTTTGACCCCCTGAATCCAAAAAAGTGGTTTTTACAAAATATTTGTCTGTATGTATGTCAGTATGTCTGTATGTATGTCTGTATGTATACAAAGCTAGAGAGAAAACTATTCGATCAATTTCAACCAAATTTGCACAAGACATGTCCAGTACGCCTGTATAGATGCACGAAAAAGGGTTTTGAACAATTTTGAAAAACAACCCCCTTTTTGGCCAAAAAACCCCCAAAAAATCAGTTTTTTTTAAATAAAAAACGGCTCTAACGATTTTGATAAAATTTGGCTTATTTGTAGCCTTTAATGTGCCCTACCATATACAAAACCCGCATCTTTCTAAAAATTCTCGTTTAGCTAATAATAATAATAATAATAATAACTGATTTTTGGGGGTTTTTTGGCCATAAAGCGGGTTGTTTTAAAAAAATTTCAAAACCTTTTTACGTGCATCTACAAAGACCTAATTGACGTGTTTGATGCAATTTTTTTCGAAATCGATCGAATAGTTTTCTCTCTAGATAATAATAATAATATTTATTAGTTAATCTCCAACTTTAATAAAAAAACTCTCCTACCCCACCCTACAAGTCACAGTGAATCTGTTTAGTAATTTAAATGTGTTTGTGAGAAAGTATGTGCCAGTTCCTGGTACCGTTTATTTGTATTAGAGGTAGAGACTAGGGAGCGGATGGCGGGAGGAGAGGGAGAATGAAGTAAAAAACAGAAAAAATGAGTTGGCCTTCTGGATGAATCATACTATGCTGTAAAGCGCCCCCAATCCAACCCACTGCTCTTGTTTAGGTTTGTTTAGTCTACTAATGAAATAAAACTGCTTCAATAATTAATTGTAAAAGTAAAATTGTTTTCTTTACACGCCGCTACTGGATTTTATAAAATTCCTTATTTATCACAATTTTTTTGCGCCCCTGCTGGCTTGGCGCCCTGTGCAGGCGCACGCCTCGCACCCCATTTAAGCCGGCTCTGGTGACCAGGCACCGACGCACAAAAAATGAACCTTATTTTATTTTTCTATAGTAATGCAATACATAATGTGGTGCAATATCATTATATGACAATTTTAAAACAAAATGTTTACTGAAGTAAGTTAGGCCTACTCAGTTTGTTGTACTTTTAAAATTAGTAAATTAGTTTATTATCCTCTTTAAGTTGATTTATTATTGTTTCTTCTTTACTAAAGCCTAATTCAGGTCTTCAAAACACTTCATAATTTGTTAAACATTTCCCATTTCAAAACAAAAACGATTGAAACGATTGATCTAGTGCCCATGAGTCTATATGTCGTTTGTTATTCGCCTAATATAAATATTCCCCAAACTCAACGATGTTACTGGCTAATTAACAAAAAATATCTTTCCCAAAGCCTAATTTAATTTACAGGTTGTCTTAATACTATTCGTTGTTATTTTAAGTCTCTGTGAGTATTTATAAAAACACGCTATTTTAAAATGTAATGTATTACAAATTTACTGCATTCAATAAATTCGTTGAAATTTATGTTTTTAAGTGAAACAACTACAAAACTTATCTATAGGCCTACTTATATCTAAAACTAAATCGAAGAATATCAAAATTAAGCATTGATATAAGATATTATTCAAATCTGCTTTATTTTCTAAAAAAATATGTGCTGACTGAAATGTTGAAAACAGCTGTTCTTCTTATAACTAAATTAAATCAGTGATTAAACGTATAGAAAATATGTATTAATGCAGTAGCCCCGCTCTGTCTCATTGTTGTCGTCAAAGAAGAAATAACAAAAATTGAATTCTAACAAATTTTCTTCACTATAATGCCAATTGAGGCTTCCAATAAGCACACTAAAAGTCCCCCCTCCCAGGAACTTAAATTTGTTATTATAAGTGAACATATAAACTATTTGTTTAGTAGTATCAATCGGATCTTTATGTGAATTCAATATGCTCTAAAGAAATATTTAACTGCTCTTTAAAATTATTTATAAAACTCATAATCAATTAATTTCAATTGAAATAATCAGCACATAGCATTTAAATTATTATAGAGAAAAGTTATGAACAATCCTCTGTTTAGAAAATATTGAAACAGGAAAAAGTAGTAATCCTACTATTTATCACAAGCAACTCAACTTCAAGCAAATAATTCAAAACAAAATAAAAGCTGATGAGTTTAATTAGCATGAAGTGTTTATTTGATAGTAAATATTATACAAATTATGGCTACGTGTTTTCACAACAACCATATTGCTAAATCCACTGCAGTCAACTAGATTTAATGTAATCTTCGTTAAATAGATTGTAATTGAAGTTATCTGCAGTTTCTAATGTAATTTTCAAAGTCCAAGTTTTGTGAGGTTAGGGATGTACAAAGGAATATAAGTCAAGAATACTGTACTTATTTTTCGTAATTAGAATACCAGCGTTTAGGTTCTTACTTTTAATAGTCTCGGAAGATAAATGGTGACTATTTTGAACCTTAGTAATACGTTTATAAAAAAGTTGTTTCGATTAGGTCACCCGAGCAGTCCGTACAAAGCGCAAACGAATCAGTTTAGACACAAACGGAAACTCCATAATTTTTTACCTAAAGAAACTAAGGAAAGTTTATTCTTCATTTAACTTTGGAAAACTGACCAAATTGGTTATTGATTGAAATCATATACCATAATCAATGTTTGTTAAAATTTGTGACTTTTGAGTAAAGTGGTTAATTAAGAGTAAATAAAAATACGCAAACCGTTTATTGTCACCAACTTGAAACGGGAACAAAAAATATATAATAAAATTTTTCAACGATACTAGTAAACATAGGTATAAAATGATGATACCTATGTTTGAATTAAAAATTTCTTCAAAGTTGCATCCACTACCAAAATATGCCTTTTAGAGCTCTGAAATATGAAATAATATTTTATGTTTAGATTTATTGTTTATTTATTTATTGTTTAGATATAGCAAATACTAAGGATAATTTCCATTATACACACTGTCTAAACAGGAATATTTTTTATTAAATCCAAAATATCTTAATATAAAAGTTGTATTAGTTGTAAAGTGAAACTAGAACTGTTGATAAAAAACAAATTACGAAACTAAACCACTACTTTTATCAATTCCTTACAAATGGATGGTTATTATTAATGCATTTTGTGTAGCACTAGACTTATACGGTCTGTTATTATTCAAGTTTTTTTCTCTTGTGATGTGGAGTCATTGTTAAGCATTCTATATCATAAAACAAAAATATATGAATTTTAAAAAGTTCACCAGAAATTTGTAGGTAGTTTATACAATGGTTAAATAGCTACATTTCGATTGAAATTTGCATTTTAGTTCAAAGGCCATGCAATGCACTAAACTGTAGACAAACGAGTAAACGTACCTTAATTTTTGTTCTTATAAGCTTTTGCAAATCATTTTAAAATACTAGGGGAAACTTTAGTGTGCCTCACACGACAACAAACAATAAATTAAAAATATACATAATTAATTGATTCAAAGTATTAAATCAGATGTTAATTGAAATATATTATAGTAAGAAGATGATTACTGTACCAGCACTGAACTGATGTTCAATAAGCTTATTCATGTATTTCAAGTAGTCAAATATCTTTTTTAAACTGTTTTATTCTTAAAATTTCTTTAAATTATTTGTATATTTTAGAATTTACAAACATTTATTATATATGAAAATCATTAAGGATCTGGGTGATCTACAAAATAAATTTGTTGTTATATTTAACTATTTTAAACCTTTGAAATTAAGTAACGCTTAACCTACGTTTACAGTAAACATTTCTTTGAAAATAACCTCATCACCAAACTATGCCTTTTTACTAGGCACTGGGATGTAATTTAAAAAATATTTCTCTTGGACTTTTACTTTCTCCCCCCCTATACGTAGTATATGGAGAAAGTATTGTTTTCGTCCAAATTTTCGAATTTGAATTATTAGTAGAATTATCTGTTTTGGTGCTCCCTGAACCCAAAAATATTTTTAGTGGAATTAATGTTTACATTTTGCTTTCTCCCCCCCCCCCCCCCTATACGTAGTATATGGCAAAAGTATTGTTTTCGTTCAAACTTTCGAATTTGAATTTTTAGTTGAATTATCTGTTTTGGTGTTCCCTGAACCCCAACAAATTGTTTAGTGGAATTATCTGTTTTGGTGCTCCCTTAACCCAAAAATATTTTTAGTAGAACAATTTGTTTTGGTGCTCCCTGAACCCAAATTACTACCATTGGACCATTACTGAGTGCTACCATTGGACGTGTCAGGTCCTTTTCAATGTGATATTCAATAACAAAAACATAACTACAAAATAAATAAATAATTGTATTATAAGAATACAATATGACGGACAAAACTATTAGGTCTACGTTCTATTGAACACTTGTAAGAAGTTAAACCTATTTTGCAGTAGGTTTTGGAAGAAATATTAAACTATAAACACTTTTTCTGCACGTAAACGTTTTCTACAATTAATGCATCACATATTTTTTACTTTAAAATCGAAAGAATCAAACTATTTTCTTTAAATTTAGGATCAGATTCGTGGAGCCAAGTCTTGCAAATTCTTTTCAAACCAACTACATCAAAATGAAGTTGTATTTATAAGGTTCTTACATTTCCTTTGCAAGTATATTTTAAACATAACATAAGAACCTAATGTAAAATTACCAAACCATTTTGTAGAAATGTTAACAACTCCCGTTTGTCGGATGAGTAAGGTGTCTTAAGAAATGAATTTAACAATAGAAATATTTCTGACCCTTATTACCCTTGTGGCAGCCCCTCGACCCTAACGTAGTAGAGTACGTTCACTCTAACAACATTGTTTCGTTATCTAGACCTATTCTAATGAAATAATTTGGATTTTTTAAAGTTGAAATCATGAAGGTATAATTGAGGACATACGTAAACGTTTACATTTTAATTTTTACTGTAAACGATTTAGTTGGGTTTAGTATTTTTAGTAAATCAATAAAGTACATTTGTTACAACATGATTTGACGACAATTTTCGTGCTATTCTGTGCTAAAATAATTTTGTGTTTGTTCAATTCTAGAGACTCCTAGAAGCAATTTTACGTGTTAGTTAATTCAAGTTTCATCTTATGTAAATTGAGCATGTGTCAGTTGCAGGATATCTGTAATGTAACAAATCTTTTAATTTCAAAGATATAAAAAAAATATTTAAGAACGAAAAGAAAACCAGAAATTTAATTCGGCACATTTAGTTATTTTAATTAAACTGTCCATGCAGAAATTCTAATTTTTTGAAATAGTTCACACACTTTAAAATTGCTTTTATTATCACATTATTATGTAAGCTTGAATTACATTTTATCTACCTTATTTCGTATGTGGATGAAACCATGTTACAAAGTTAGGAAACATTTTTATAATTTTGTAACCTGGTTGCCAACCTGCTTCATCGTATTGTTTTATCTAAGACATGGATCGAACAGCATGAGGTTAGTCCTTATCGATTGCAAAATTTTGTTTCAGATTTAAATAGAAATCACGACTATAGAGATGGAAGTATTTTGGTATAGGTTAAAATTTACACACGTTAAATTACGTGTATTTTGGTATACACTATAAAACATATTGCGTAAATTTTGATACTACAGCTGCGGTTTTAATGTAGCAGAAGAAAAAAATTGATTTATTTTCACTTTACAGATTGTATAGCCTAGTGGCGGTTCGGATATATTTATGGAAGAATTGCATTTTTTTATTCAGCTATATAGCAAATGCGACCAAATTTTAATAGGAGATGTTCATCTAGATTTATTAAACAACAATAAACAAAGAAATAATTACACCACACTTTTACCAAATTACGCCTTTGAAATATTATTAAAAGAACCGACAAACTTAGTAAATAATTTAGCAACGTGTATTGATCATACGCGAGTTAGAATAAACGATATGTTTAAAGTAAATATTAAATCCGAGATTCTAGATATGACATTACAGATCACTGCGCAATAATTTTAGTCCTATTATTTTGTTATCACAAGTTTATACATTGCAACCTCAAGTTAGGCCTGTTCAAGCTATTGACTATAAACTAAACAAACGCAGTGCTTTGACTGATTTTTCAAATGTATACAATTGCACGAATGTAAATTCTGCTTTTGAAACATTTTTTGAAATATTGGAAAACAATATAGATTTATGGGTATGTTACAAATTCCTGACCGTCTATAAAAAAAAATTTATAAAACCCTGGATTACGAACTACTTATGTTTTTAAATTAATAAAAGCAACCAACTACGTAGACGATTAAAGAAACATCCCAATGACCAAAAATAAAGGAAAGGTTTAGAAAATGTAAAAGTTGAGGCAGGTAACATGTAACAGGTTGACATAAAGGAGGCTAAATCATATTAGTACTATAATAATACTGTATGTTTAAACATTGTAAAGGAAATTCAAGGTTGCAATGTAAGATTCTAAATGAGGTCAAGGGTTTAAGTCGTGAGTCTTGAAAATGTATACATTTTCTAAAGGAAAATGGAACTGATACTACTGCTAAATGAGTTTTATTCTTATTTTTGTAATTCTGTAAATGTTATCAGGACACCATTTGTAACAAATTGTTCTTCATTTTCAATGTACAATAGTCATTTTAAGGACCACGAAAAGAAAGTTTTTATATTTTTAACAAAAGTAACACCGGGCGAAATTGAGAAAAAGATCCGTGGGCTAAAGTTAGACAAATCTCCAGAATTTGATGGTGTAAGTGCATCTTTGCTCAAGGCTATCAACATTCATATAACGGATGTCGTATAGTTTTTAATAAACCTAACTTTTGTGACTGGCATGTTTCCTGATAGACTTAAAGAGGCCCTAGTTGTACCAATTTTCAAAAAGAGTGACAGGGAATAGTTGCAAACCTATTTCTCTGATATCTTTGTTCTAAAATGTTTTTGACAAAGAGCTAAAGTTCATAATAATTATTTTTTTTAAAAAGAAATGTTTTAGCAATAATCAGTTTGGGTTTAGAGATTGTTTTGGTACTGAAGATGCACTCTTAAACTTTAGTTGCTCTATTTATGATGGCTTAAATATAGTAAATGTGTAACTGGGATCTTCTGGATATAAAAAAAAAACATGCAATATCTATTATATATACAAGGTCCTATAGGTGTTTTACATACGGAGTGGAAATACAACATTAGTACATAACCCAGATAGAATGAAACTTAGGAGTTGTGCGCCACATCCTGTACTAATGACAAATAAGATTTTTTGACGAATTTTTTTTAATTCGTCGGTCAGCCCAAAACTTTTAAACAATATACCTGAATATACAAAAAAAATACAAATTCTAAAACCTTTTTGATGTATTTGAGACACTGGTTACACATTTTAAACGATACAGCGAGCACTTAAAATATTACAACTTAAAAGAGCCTGCTTTAGTGGCGGACATCTTGGGGTTTTATCCCGAAAGAGCAAAGTTAAATTTAAAACCATTTATTTTGTTAATTTTTCATAATACATTTTTTGCAAAGTCTCGTTTTAACCACAGTCACAATACCCATCCGTTTTACGTTTCAAATTTTTTTAAAAATCAATTTTATTTTTCACGTCATTGAAAATTTTTTAAGTACCAAGTTTTTTTTTGCACAATAAAAATGTATAATTAAAAGTGAATCGCAAGCCGGATCCGCAATTTTATAAAGAATATTAAGTTTTTTTTTCATCACTCAATTACAAAAGATGGATTTATAAAATGTAAAATGTATAGTTTTCTAGATTTAACATTGAACATTTTCAACTGCCGCTTTTTTAAACATATTTGCATAAAAACAAATGTTTAAAGTAAAATGTACCTTATTTGCTTGTGTTAGCCTGACTGGATTGTTGTTAAATTTTACAGGACAACAATTTTACTGGTAGACAATTTTACAGGATAAATTAATTGATTGAAATTCGAAAATACAACAGCTCTAATAATAATAAAATAATATTAAAGTGATAAACTTTATAGACTTAGTTCGTCTATACTAATTGCCTTAAGGAATCTTACAAAACTTGAAAGCTTTTTTTTGTATTGAAATATAATTATAAATAGGTACCACAAATAACAATTTGTCCCAATTTGAAACATTTATGAAATAGTTTTAAAACATTTTTAGACGTTGGATCTTATTTGAAATTATTAATTTACCAAAAAAAGTGTTTTAAATGGAGGTTATTCTAAAGTATAATGATTTGTTGACATCTTAAAAAAGTAAAAGTATTTTAAAGTAAGTTTAGGTAGGTTACGTATTTTATATCTGATTATTTGTTTTCTACTTTGCTCAAATCAAACTCCTAGTATAGTTTCTAACTATTAATGTTCATAAACGCAAAAAAAGATAAATGCTTTACAAAAGTATGTTTAATTTGTATTAGATATGAGTGTACAAAATCGAATTTGAACTTGAACGAACCCGAGGATACAGCTTGAAAATACAAAGCTCTTTCAGCATGACCAGTCTTTACAGTTGCTCACATTCACGTTTTGATACCACCTCGTAATGCCGAACTCCAACGTCAATGATTCTGTTTTTAGATTAATTAATGTGTAACATACTAGAAAACAACAATGGTAATAACTTGAGAACTAAAGAGCAAGTCCTAAAAATACTTCAGATCTAAATATAATAGGCCTATATAAAAAATAAAAAAATCTACTAACACAAATTAAGGTTCTACAGATTTTTAAAAATAAATTACGTAAAAACGTTAATAGCATGCTGAAATTAGAATATTTATTTCAGACCCATGTTGATATGTTCCAATGATACATTGTTAAAATTTGGGAAGTATTGAACTGATTTGATCAAAATTAGGCTAAATCTTTCCTAAATTTCATAACTCTACAAGTTAGAAAAAAATGTAAGAAAATATAATAATTAGTTCTAAATTTATAAAAAAACAGATAGAAAGAGATAAGTTGTATTTTTAAGGTATTGAGAATATTATTTACTAACACACACTTTGTACGATTTATTATTTCCAATAATACTACAGTGTTACTGTATTTTCTTCTTCAAAATATGTACTATTTTGAATGTAAAGCAGTCTCATTAAATGTGACTGCAATAAAGTAATTAACTTTTCAAGGTCAGGGTTAAAACATAAAATAGGAGAAAACTCTTTAACTTCTAGGCAGTAAAATGAACGAATATTAGGTCTACAATTATAATGGCTAGCATTGTTTTGTTTCAAAATGTATTACCTTTTTCTACTGTGATTTCACGTTTCTATTTGAAGACATTCTTAACAATTGCGTATTTATTTCCTGAAACATCATCCGCTATATTTGATTGCATAAATTCAGCATATTATCTTAAATAATATTACGGATTAAGTAAATTGTACGTGTTTTTGTGTTGTTCTTTTTTTTCAGTTTTAGAGATGAGACATTTCCCTAAAGTTTTAGAAATTGTCAATTTAGTTGAAAAAAATACCTAAATACATCTGTATTATCCAAAACATTATAAGAAAAGTTTTTACAGCTTAATCAAATGCTGTCAATTGCTTTTACAGATATGTTTTCCGACTTCAAACACTAAAATTAAATTGAAAAGAAATAAAATAACTAAAGTATTAAGTTATTAAAACAACAAGTCTGACTCAGTCCGATTCAATTTTTATAAGTTCCGATATCGTGAAAACTGTGTAAATGGATTTATTCTTTACAAAAAATATATATAATTCGTATTATTCAAGTAATTATTTTTATTTTTAACATTAGGTAAAAATTAGTGCCAGATTCTTGTTCAGCATCCCAA
>JAGFPH010021135.1:0-13599 GCA_018207615.1 Philaenus spumarius | reverse complement strand
ACCTGTATTGCAAGTATTTGCCACTCAGCGCCTAACGTATAGGCAACTTAACTGCCGCGCCAGTACAACATTCATGTAGGCTGCGTTCTCAAGGCGTTAAGAGTATTATAATTATATTATATCACAAATCTAATCGTAGTCAATCAATTATTTGTACAGTAATGGTGTTAAGGTTTTCTGTCTGACGGTAATTTTGTTTATGCACAAAAATAATGCATTTATTATCTAGATACAGGTTATATACAAGAGGCATTGTCCTGACTGACTGACATGGAATCATCGTGGAGCAAAAACTACTGAAACAAATACGAAAATATAAAGGTATATTCTTACATGATCATGGGCGCACACTAAGAAAGGATTTTGTAAAATTTGTATTTTAAAGCGTAAAAATAGTGAAAATTGGGATGAAACAGCTGTTCAGATCAAAAGCTTAGCAACACATGTTTGATTACATTCATTACCATAGCAACCAACTTGGCAAATTTAGAACCAGTTTTTTATTCTTCACGATCAAAATATTTTTTAGGTTAGAATAACGGACTAAAAGCAAACTGGATTTGGATTTGGATCTAAAGCTTAAAATAATTTTAATTTAGGCGTACAATCAACCAAAACGCTTTTATTTGCAACCATTTTGGCAAATTTATATTTGTATGGTTATTCTTCACAACTGTTAGTTATTTTTAGAATAGGCAAAAGCAACAAAAGGCCTACTGTATTATAAGTCAAACATCTGGTGTTACACATTTTATGATTTCCTTTAGTTCGTAATATCAAAATGTGTTTGAATGCAATTTATTAATGGTGAAACTACAATGCATGGGTCGTGTCTATTTCGATCTCTGTCTTACAATCACTATGTATAGGTCACCGCTAAATCGTTATTTCCGTGAAAATACCAGAGTATACAATAATCTGTTAGCGTTGGCTTCGCAATGAGTCGCCGTTGGTGAGCAAAGCGATCAGGGGTGGAGCCACTAGTATTTTTTATAAAATAACTAGTGGACCTGGCAATGCTTCGCTATTGCTTGATTTACCTAACCTAAAATTATATTCAGTTTTTGATCCAAATCAGTTGGTGATCAAAATCAGCTGTTGATCAAAATCAGCTGATTTAAGCTTTTCATACGAACAGCTGTTTTTTTTGAAAATCTTTCTTCTTCTTCCTTAAGACTGACCTTCCATAAGATTAACATTGAAACTTTGAGGGCCACTGGGGCGTAGCCCTAATTTCCTAGGACTTCGGTAAATGGCCTAAAACCGGCATACTCGTTATTTGTATAACCTTAGTGTTAACGGTATTGTGGTGAAAGACAGAAGATAGTCTTTTACTATTTTTTTTTTATAAGGCGAAAAGCCTGGGTGGTTATCATCGCCTGGATAACGAAGAGCATAATGCTCATTCGATAACACACACAGGTATAAAATTAAACTTTCAATTTACACACACTACAGACACTACACGATAAAATAACAACAATAATTACACAATAATAACTTGTCACAGGGCTATCTTTTACTAAAACACACTTTTTCTAGTTAATACTTAAGGGGATTCCCTACTGAAAATAGGGGTTTTCTATAATAGGCCTTTTTTAATTATGAACCATTTTTTTTACATTCATTAGAACCTAAAAAATTGTTTACACTTATAGGAATTGGCAAATAAATACATTTTACATACCTTTTTGAGTTTTTTGAGTTTTTGTAGGCAAAAAATATGTTTAAAAAATCTCTAACTTTTTTACTACTGAACCAACTTAACCATTTGATATCATGTTTTAAAATACGTAAAAAGCACCAACTATTTGGGTATAGTCTTATTCTTACCACTAAAAGTTTAGTAGTTATGACCTTACAAAAATATATATATATATATATATATATATAAATATAAAACAAATTTGTGATTTACAATTTCAAAAAAAAAAAAATACTCATGTGTTTGTTCTAGAGGAATAAAAATACCTAAAAAGTTGCATTATAAGCTACTAAAAATGTGGTAGAAATTTAATCACTGTAGCTTTAGCAGTTAAAAAGTTATAAGAACTTTAGTGTAATAAATATTAGTATTGAAAAGTTGCGGGAAATCGCATTTAAAGATTCCATTAGTTATTTTAGCAGCCACAGAGGGGAATAACTTGCACAACCAGTACTTGTAGTGAAGATATGTTTTACTTACATATTGGAGGCATTGAAAGCCTAATAATAAACATTGTTGTCCTTCTTTGCTATTACTTTAAAAAAATTAAAAATATTTTTAGTCCAAATATCAAACATAAAGAAGTACAACTCGACTAAAAGTAGGTGCGCGCATTGCTTTGAATACATTTTTCACACTGATATAAAGACCTTTGTGGTATATGTTATGTTTTTCCTAAACCTTATAAAGTGTAGAATAAGGAAAAACGAAAAAAATATTGTTTTTTTTTGAAAATGGTAATTTTTTAGTAGGGAATTCCCTTAACTAGTGAAGTGAGGATGCGGTTGGTGTGTATTATAGTCATATTGCATGTTGTGTAAATAACACGTCCAGAGAACATTAACGCGATTGTTCCCCTGTATTTGCGAAAACAATTTGTATCGCCCGTTTTCAGTGTAACGCACGCAAAGAAGTTCTGGAGAATATCTGCTTGGAATCGATACGTCAACAGCTTGATTAAAATGTTTGCGGCGTTCTAACGCCTGCAATGTTTTCCAAAAGGCCTAAGTCTGTTTATAATGTTATAAATTCTCTAAAATTGTCAAAAGAACCTCACAATTATTAGCGAATTTCCATAGGAAAGCTGAACTATTGCAGTGACCCTTATGGTGAGATCTAAGGTCGGGAGTAGTAAATGAGCACCAGAACACATTTTTGGTTGTCATTAAAAATTATATATATATATATATATATATATATATATATATATATATATATATGTATTCACACTCTAACGACCTCATTTTAAGACGGATTTAGTACACACGTTGGTTGTCCAAGTCGCTCGGACGAGTTCGTTAAACAAAAGTATCCAACAACCAGAAGCCCGTGTTTTGACCGGAGTAACTAATTTTGAAATTGTTCGTACTAGAATGAAACTTTTTAAATTTTACCTAAAAAAATAAATGTAGGATATTATTCTCTAAATTTATTTTTCTACACGACTTTATAGCTCGTTTGGTTCCCCAAAATAGATCAAGACGTGAAATACCATACAAGCACCCGGTTCAAATCCACGTGGGGGCATCTTTTGATCCGAGGCCGACGGCCGAGTTTGTACGCTGCAAGCGAAGCGAACTCGAGGCAGCAAGGCCGAAGTGTAAACTCGCGAAGCGAGCTTTCCCGCTGCGATTGGAACGAAGCAGTGCGTGAGTCGAAGCTGGAGGCCTAGGTGCAAACAAATTCTACTAATATATTTCGTACACGCAGGCAGCTATTCAGCGCCTTCGTGAAAGGACCCATTCCCCAAATTGTTGGTTGAAACCCTAAAATATATAAATTTTATTATGTTTATTACTAGTACTTACGTCAAGTAGCAATCTTGAGTTTAGTATGTTTTAATACTTTGTTACAGCTGTTTCGGTATAACACATACCATCATCAGATGAATAAACACATACCAATGTATGTGTTTATTCATCTGATGATGGTATGTGTTATACCAAAACAGCTGTAACAAAGTATTAAAACATACTAAACTCAAGATTGCTACTTGACGTAAGTACTAGTAATAAACATTATTACAAAGCAATCAAAAGGCACTATGGAAATTATATATTTAATTTTGGAAATTTGCTAAACTTACGCTAGTAGCGGTTCATTGGCGTTATCGAATTATTTTAGATTCCAAAATGGTATAATATATTGACGGACTTAATAATAGCCTAAACTGTTAAAGGCCTTTAATTTATTCATAATTTTTTATGTAGCTTTAAATAGCTAAAACTTGCGAAATGCTTTAAACTAGCCTAAAATGTTTACTTACTTTGGTTTTGTAAGTAATTGGGCCTAGTTCGTTAGCAAAAAAAAAAAAAAAAATCCAACAACGCAAGCAAGTTTTTGTTGACAGGAAGTAAAACTTTTTCAGATTTTTCGTACAAGAATGAAACTTTTTGGGGGTTTACAAAAAAATATTTTTTTGGGTATTATTCTGTACATGTTTTTTCTTTTACACCCCCTAACCTAACCTAACAGACTGTCCATTTAGACTGGGATCTGAAGGGGGTTGGGAATGCATGGAAAGCCTGACGCAATTTTATTTCTGATTATTGTTATAGGCACTATAATGATCATGAAAAGCCATGTCGTTGCCCCCCAGCGTGGTCGAAATCGCCGGGGGGAGGGGGGAATATGGTGGGCGCGCCGTTTATTAAAACGCTTATAATTGAGAACCGTTCAAGATAGAACATTGAAAAAAGCGACAATATACTCCATAACATATGAGCTTTAAAAAAGGTTATTACGTTTATAGTCGTATAGTTGTTTTTTATGAGTAAAGAGCATTTTTATTGGTAAATGAACAAAAATGGTGATTCAAATAAGCAAAACCAATAGTTTGGTATTAAGAAAATCACTAAATAGGTCAAATGTAGACATTTAAGTTATTAAAAGTGCTTCAATAAATTTAAGAAAGCATGTTGAACAGTTAATGCTACTGTAGAGGTGTTTTATACGTAGCACTAATATATACAAGTGCTCCGAGCGCCACCGGCGACGAAAAATCCCACATTTCTTACCTTGTTTCTATAAAAGTAATAACCCTTTTTTTAAAGCTCATATTTTTGAGAGTATATTGTCGCTTTTTTCAATGTTCTATCTTGAACGGTTCTCAAGTTATAAGCTGCGGTATAATAAACGGCGGCCCCAACATATTCCTCCCCCCTTTCTCCTGGGGGTGTCGACCACGCTGGACGACGACGACATGGCTTTTCATGATCACTATAGTGTCTATAACAATGATCAGAAATACAATTGATCAGAGGCTGGAGGCCGATGTGCAAATAAATTCGACTAATACATTTCGTACACGCAGGCAGCTATTCAGCGCCCTTTTGAGTACACCAATTCTTTCCCAAATAGTTAGTTGAAAGCCTAAAACATATACGCTTAAATATGAAAACTGCCTCAACTCACGATAGCGGTTCGGCTGCGAGATCGAATTACTTCAAAATTCAGGCCTTACTATGGCAACGTTTACAAAAACAGTAAAAGTTTGATCAAAATCAGGTGAATGTTTTCTGAGTTAAACCGTAATAAACAAACAGCATTGTTAGGTCAACTTAACAAAATAAAAACAGACACAAATAATAAATCAATGAAATAGACTTACTTAAACATTCAGGCCTTACTATTACAACGTTTACAAAAACAGTAAAAGTTTGATCAAAATCAGGTGAATGTTTTCCGAGTTAAACCGTAATAAACAAACATCAATTTTAGGTCAAGTTAACAAAATAAAAACAGACACAAATAATAAATCAATGAAATAGACCTACTTTAACATTCAGCCCTTACTATGACAACGTTTACAAAAACAGTAAAAGTTTGATCAAAATCAGCTGAATGTTTTCTGAGTTAAACCGTAATAAACAAACAGCATTGTTAGGTCAAGTTAACAAAATAAAAACGGACGCAAACAATAAATCAATGAAACATACTTACTGTAGGGGCCTATTATTGTTTAAACATCTGTTGGTACATATTATAAATAAAACAGCTGGGTTGGGTCAAAAGTTGAACACAGATTTAGTTTAGACCAATATTGACCAACACACATCCCATGAAAGCATTTACATTTTACCATATCAACCAATTTGACTAATTTAGAATCAGGTAATTATACTCAACAACCAACAGTACTTTTAGGTTAGGAAATAGCGAACACAAACAACGAAAAATGCTCACTATATCATAATCAAACATCTATCACTATTACAGTTATGCCAACTTTACTTTGACATATTTCGGTAATATTTTGTAACTTGAAAACGGCCTCCCTTCTGTATACAAATAAATAATCTCTGTCCTAATCTATACCGTGACAATATCACAGCTTACAATAATCTGTTTGCATTTGCTTGGCTGCAGGGAGCCCTCTAGTACTACCATAAACTAAAGCAATGTATTGTTTACAGCCACAACATACCTTATCGTTTATGAATGCACAGCTCAGTTCCGTAATTTCTAGAACAGAAAGAAACATTGATACATTCATCAGAAATTGAGTGGGTTTTAAATTCAAACAAATTGTGTAATATTATTACTAATAGCCTACATGTAAAAACATTTTTCCTATAAATATCTACAATATTTTGTAGTTTAGCAGTTCTTGGCAAACACTGTCAGTAAGAAACAATTGTAGCTAAGTGAGTATTGACATGCATAATGCCTGTTCTAATTAAACATGAGTGCTTAGTCAACAGCTGTGTGTTCTAGTTAAAGGAAAGCCAGACAAAATGTGAATTACAGTAAACGTTATGTTTTATTAAAACCATGACATGCAGGTGGGCTGGCGGCTAACTTTTTAATTTCTTTTAGAAACATCTGTTTATACATGCTGCCACAAAAAACTTCAGCAGGATCTGATTGTATACTTTAAAATCAATGGAAAACGATCCGTAAAATTTTTCGAATTAGGCTTTGTTTAGTCACAATCCGCCATTTTGTGTTTTTACAAAAACTCACTGTAGCTCCAGAAATAGACAAGACATTTAGTTCAATTTTGGTATAACCATTATTTATGTTACAATTTACAAGTGTACCAAACACCGAGAATGTATGTTTATAATTTAAAAAAATGGCGGCTGTTTCAAATTTTTAACGTAGAATATCTTGAAAACCGCTTACTCATCAAAATAATGTGAAAGAGACAAGTAGAAAAAACACAAAGAATTTATTCTAATAATTTTCAAAATGGCGGTAGTTACACATTTTTAACGTGGAATCTCTTGAAACTGTGAACTTTACAAAAATATGTACAAGAGAAGAAATATTTGTATTTTTTAATAATGGACAAAATAATAATTTTTTCGTTTCTGTAGGTCAAACGATAACCGAGTTATCGACAAGCGGTACTAACTTCAAAACGGTTAATCCCACGGACCTGATTTTGGTCTCAATCGATTTCTCACCCCCAAAAATGTCAAGGTCTATACCAAACACGGCTAGTTTAAAAAAAAGTCATTTTTGCCCCCAAAAAGGGCGTTTTTGGGGTCAATTTTTGAAAAAATGGAAATAGTTGAGTGGGGTATCTTTTTTGACATTCTTTTCGACGCTGAATCGAATGAGACCATTTTCAAGTCGATAGGACCAGCCATTTCGGAGATACAAACAAAATAACTTGCGTTTTTGTAATAACTTTTTTCAACGAATTTTTAAGAGTATATAGCGTACATAGCGTGTTAAGGGGGTCTGAGTAGAGTATGTTAGCAAAGTTTAATCAAAATCGTTAGAGGGGTTTTGGAGTAAATACCAAAAATGTGCTAAAAACTGGTCCCACGGTAAGACACCACCTCCGATTTGCTTCAAATTTACATGGGTTTAATTGTTTACGTGTTTGAAGATATCCTGTAAATTTCAGTTCGATCCGTCCAGCCGTTTGCCCTGTGCACTCCGGACACACACACACACACACACAGACACACAGACAGACCAATTGCCAAAAATGCATTTTTTGGACTCAGGGGGCCTTGAAACGTAAAGATATTATGAAAACTCGACATCGAATTTTTGGGTCGATCGCAATACTTACCTTACCTAGTATAGGGTAAGGAAAGTAAAAAGTGTTATTAATTTGTTGCTATGTGGCAGTGACAAATATAAAAAACGAGTAACGAAAAAGCGTTACCAAATTGGTTGCTATGGCAATTAATGTAAATTCATTCAAGAAACATGTGTTTTTTTCGTCAATTTAAAGTAAGAGACGATCGGTTCCGTCCGGCGTAGTTCAAATATTATCGTCAAGCGCTGAAATTTTAGGTTAGGCCTAGAAAATAATTTTTCTATATAATTATTTAATAATTCTAGGCCTAACCTAAAAATATTGTACGTATGTTGCCTTTAAGACAGGTAAAATAAATTAAACATACACACAATAATATTTTAGGTTAGGCCTAGACGGATGAACCAACATTTTATGTTTATCGAATGTATTTACAATGAATTGACATTTAACTGTATTTACCATCTTAGCTTTGATGTTATAATTAATAACATTAAACGTACGGAAACAGTAAATATTTGTATAAAAAACAAACTAATCAACGGCAATTATCGAAAGATTAAAATTATGTGTGTATGTTGCCGTTAAGGCTGGGAAAAGAATTGAAGAAAAGGCGTGATAAACTTCGTTCCTGACGGGGGTTAACACGCAGCGGCTCCCCCAGTTATGAATAAAATGTAGTAGGATCGCCTCATACTTGTGTAAGAATGGCAAATATAAGAATTTAAGTTTTTCAAAGATTAATTTACATATGCGGGCTAATGAAAACGATACAATATATAGCTTCGCACGTCTAACTCTTTGCTAAGTGCACACATATATTTAAAAATCAAATTGTAGAATTAAATCATAACTTAAGTTAATCAATAATAGCCTATGCTTTCTTATACAGTTTAAAATTAAATCAGCATGACTTAGGCCTTCTCTTAAACATATATATAACCTGCAAATTAGAAATACAAATAATTATTGTTTCAAAGCAGAAAAATTACCTGTTAATAAAACCACTGGAATGAACAGGTTATTGTAACAACACTGGACCTTCAATCGGCGGAAGTATTTTTAATATAAAACGGATTAAAACGTATAAACTAATTTGTCGTAGCCCCTTACAGATTGTCATGAACATTGTGATTTTTATTAGCTATAAAAATACTTGTAAAAGTGGGGCGCATGCAATAGACAATTGATGCATGAATAGTTCACCTAAATCACTAACAATTTTAGTGCACTGCATATACGTCATCTACCGTACTGCATACTGCATGGGCCCGTTCTAAATCGATTGCAAAATTTGAAGACAAAAAGATACGTAAGAAAGCGAGTCAATATTGCATTGATCCAGCAATGTTCTAAGCTATGTTTAAAGTTTCAAATATCTAGCTCATCTGGAAGTTAGTTGAAAATCGATTGATAAAATTAGTACCGAACGGACAGACAATAAGGCATGGTAATAAAAACGAGGTAAAAATAAAAACTTTTCAAAGTATTTATAGCCCTAAAGTATTTTTTATATTTTTGGAACTTTCAGTATCTTTCCAACTCAAGTTTTGGTTGGGTGTCTAGCTTCAACTGTCCGAAATTTTATTTATCAGCTAAAAAACAAGCAAATATTACCATGCAACATGTGTCCTATATCGATCTGTTTTCTGTCCGTCCGTCTGTACTTGTTTTTTACTTTCTCCACCCTATACGTAGTATATGAAGAAAGTATTGTTTTCGTAAAAATGTTCGAATTTGCATTTTCAGTTGAATTATCTGTTTTGGTGCTCCCAGAACCCCAAAAAATTGTTTAGTGAAATTATCTGTGTTGGTGCTCCCTGAACCCAAAAATATTTTTAGTGGAATTTTTTGTTTTGGTGCTCCCTGAACCCAAAAAAGTGTTTTTAGAGTGTTGTCTGTCTGTCAGTCTGTCTGTATGTATACAGGACCAGAGAGGACACTATTGGTCCGATTTTCATGAAATTTGGTATGTAGGTACTAAACCCTAATATCTCCAGGCGTTTTTTTTCATTTTTTGGAATTTTTAATTTCTAAGGGTAATTTACCCCTAAAAACCCATAAAAAACGACAAAAATGCAAATTTCTCAAAAACGGCTCTAACGATTTTGAACAAATTTTCAGTATTTATAGTGCTTAAGATGCCAAACAAAATGACACCACCCGCTTTTATCAAAACTTCGGCGTTTTATAATTATGGGGAAATGTTTAAAAATAAACAAGTTTGTGTTGTCAATCTAGCATCGCGGCAGCGGCCGCACGGGGTAGCACCACGGTAGCGAGCACGGCCAGTAATTCAAAGGTCGCGCGATCGAATCCCGCCTGCGACAATAATTTTTTTATACGATTGACGTAGGTAGAATATTATTTTTTTGGTTTGTTCTAAAAAGTAGTAAATAAAATGATTAAAAACAATATTATTTTGACTACAGTAAGTTGGGAGAAAGTTGTGTCAGTTAACTGATACCGTTTATTTTACAAATACCTTAACATCTCAAAAAATGTTTAAAATATAATCATGGAACTGGGTATGAACCAAATAGTGTACTTTTTACTTACAAAATTTGTTTTCTACAACAATCCACTTCAAAATGACGCCAGTTGAAAATGTTATGTTCAGTGCTAAATAACTAGAAAACTATAAATTAAAAAAAAAGTAGGCCTATTGTAAAAAATGTTTAGGCTATTTTAAGACTTATCCAACGATTAAATTGTTTTTAATAATTGAGAAATAAATTTGAGTATTAAAAATCATATATCGTTGGATCTGTCTTAAAATAGTCTACAAATTTTGTGACTTATTTTTTTAATAAATATATAGTTTTCGAGTTACTTAACATTGAAAATTTTCAACTACCGCCATTTTGAAACGGATTGTTTCTAAGCTGGGCAAGCTTTATAATACACGGGCAGAAAGTTTACAGATTTTACTTAATTATAATAAGCTGTATAAATACTGTATTCGGATTACATATGCTACTTTGTAAAATGATTTGAATCAAGGAATACTGTATAACTTTATATTACCTTAGTGGGCGAATGACTGCTACCAAAGACGGTCGAAGAAGGAATAAAGCTTTTTGGAGAATCTACGCGCACTGCGGAAGGTTGGGGGAGGGGCGCCGAACTATTACATCCAAAGTCGGGAGGAAGGTTTCTATGAATAGACACAAGGTTCGTCTAATTCAAGCACGACAATATTGTCGAAAATATTGTATCGGGAAACCAACTTTTGCGTAGTTTAAAAAAATCCTTTTCTTTCGAATAACTTGAAATGTATGGAATAAAATTGCCGCAACTTCACGACTAGACGTAAAGGATTATTTTAGTACGTTTAGAGTAACTATTAACCAATTTAGACACAAAATACAATTTCTTTAGACAATTACAAATACAAATACACCTTCGCCCATGCTTGCTTCGCTCACCAACCCAGGTGGCGAATCACGGCGAAGCAAATGCAAAAAGATTGTAGACTCTAATATTTTCTCGAGAATGACGATGGGTAAGGGACAGAGATTTTTTATTTTTAAGTATATACAGGGTATAAAAAACCCTTTCAGGACTTTTGGATATGATTCCTCGTACAAAAAGGAAGAAAAACGTTCTTATGAAGGAATGTCCTAAAACGTTTAGTTTTACAGATATCCGCCATTTTGTTTTTTGTACACAATAATTCATATCTAGAGAATGGTTTAACTAATTGAGTTCAAACTTGGCATGAAGTTTAACCTAACAATGATAAATCTCAAGAAAAAAAGCGATTAAATCCATTAATGCGTTTTCAAAGGGCGCACATTTTTTGTAGCAATTTTGATTCCCTATTGGACGGTGCAACTGTCAAAACAATCGGATGAAGGATAATAGCTAAGTTAAAGATAATGACAGCGTACGTATTATACATTTTACATACAATATTGTAGTATTTAATGTCTTGGTATAGGATGCTGGGTTGAACAAACCAATTATTACACGTAACTTAACTATTATCCTTCATCTGATTCTTTTGACAGTGAGACCATCCGATATTGAATAAAAAGGGCTAAAAATGCGTCTTGGCATTTTTTGTTAAAATGTATGCTTTTTTGAGTAATTTAGGTTTGAAATTTTCAAACAGCCGAAATTTTGAAACTCATAATTGGATTTAATCATTTATTTTTCTTGTGATATAACACTGTTAGGTCAAACTTTTTGCGAAGTTTGAACTCAATTAGTCAAACGATTCTCTAGTTACGAATTATTTCGTACAAAAAACAAAATGGCTGATATCTGGAAAACTAAAAGTTTTAGAACATACCTTTATATGAATTTTTTGTTCCTTTTTGTGCGAGGAATCATATCCCAAAGTCCTGAAAGAGAGACATTTTTCAAGTTATGAAATATTACAAACACGGTTATAGCAAAGCAGTATTTCAAACTGGTCAGGTTGATTAAGTTAAGAATAAATTTAACACAATTAATTTTAATAGTAACAGTTGTTTAAATTATGATATAGTAAGCCTTTTTCATTGCTTTTGTGGTGCTATTAAATAATTTAAAACAACTATTGGCTGATGTAAAGAATAACTAACCCGGTTCTAAATTTCCCAAATTAGTTGCTGTGGTAATAAATGCAAATGCTTTCAAGAAATGTGTCGGTTCAGTATAGGCCGACCTAAGATTGTTCTTAAGGCTCGGCTCTCCACATTCAAAACTACGATATTGGGTACCAATTTCAATGTTAAATAACCAAAACATACCTTCACTATTAAGCATATTTTTGTGCTGTTTTTGTTAAAAAACGAAAGCTGTATTTTTTTTCTTAAAGTAAAATAGATTGTGGGTGTTGATTGCTAAGGATTTTTGCAATATCTCTTTTTGCAACTGAGTAAAAAATTTATAAAGTTTACTATTTTTACTATTTATATCATACGTTTATGAAAACAATAAAACGGTTTCTGAAAATGTATTCGGCAATCAACATCCGCATATGACAGTATTTCAAAATGAAACCAAATTTTTAAATTTATTCCACGAATTAATGGAAAAAAATGACTTATTCTGTAGCATTGCTCTTATGGGAATAAGATTCAATTGGCGGGCAGGGAAGCGCCCCCTTAAGCTTTCGATCCAAAACAGTCGTTAGTAAGACTTTTACGTTGATTTATTTTTTTATTTTTTATTTTTTATTTCGTTAACCCAACCTAAATTGGCTGAGCAAAATAATTAACTGATTTTAAATTTTCTAAGTTGGTCGCTATGGTAATGAATGCAAATGTATTCAACAAACGTGTGTTTATATTATGCCACACCTAGAATTGTGTTGTTCAGCTTTTGATTCAAATCAGCCGTTGTAGGACCGGGAATGAACCCCCGTAATGTGATCATTTTCTACCATTAAAACTATTATTTTACAAAATCCTTTCTTATTTTACTTCTACGTAGTGGTATGAAGGTACCCTGAAAGTTTTAAGTCTCTAGCTACGGTATCATAGTTTTGGCCGTACGTTGTTTAAGGCTCTTCTTTACCTTGAAGAAAACTCTCGGGATACAGTATGATTTTAATAAAAAGGCCTGACTCAAGCCGCAAAATCGTTGAAACATGCATTCGTAATAACGTGTTTCGGATTCTATTTATAAATTAATAATCTGGGAAACTACTTTAAGTTATAAAGAAGGTCACACTGATTTAAATAAAAACCCCGAACCACAAAACACGGAACAAAAACAATAACTAAACATAAATATAAATAAATAACTAATGAGCTTGACTTGTGAGAAAGAAACTTAGATAAAATAATAACTGAACACAAAATCTCACAATAAATACGTTTACTAACCTCAAACGCGTTTCAACGACAATGTCGCCATCCGCAGTGATGCACGGGCTACAGTAACCAAACTATAACTATAA